>CAKALG010016815.1:0-20013 GCA_916700815.1 Helicolenus hilgendorfi
CGTGGTCCGATACTCGGATGATCAGCTCCACAATGGGGTTCACGTCGTCCCAGAATGGGTGGGATGTTCGCACCTCCCCAGTCACCGGATCAATCTCAAAGAGGTGCTCCTCATTGCCATCCGAGATCTCATATGTGAGCCTCCCACTCTCACCATAGTCATTATCCACCGCCCTCACTGTGGTGACAATGTAGCCAACGCCGACATTGCGCGGCACATGGATTTCAGCCGTGTCGTTTAGGAGCAGGGGCAGAACTATGACAGGGATGTTGTCGTTGACGTCCAGGACACTGATGCGCACCGTGGCGTTGCTTTCCAGGTGTGGAGATCCTGCATCTCTAGCAAGAACCTTAAAGTCAAAATACTTTATTTGCTCATAGTTAAAAGATCTCACCGCGTAGATGGCTCCATTCGCGGCATTCACATTAACATAGGTGTTGACATCACCCCCACTCACATTGGAGTTGATTATGCTGTAGTACACTGTGCCATTCTGGCCAAGGTCGGGGTCATGTGCCAGAACTGAACCGAGGTACTCCCCAGGGATGTTGTTCTCAGGTATTTGAAGGAGATAAACTGACTTGGTAAAGCGAGGAACGTTGTCATTCTCATCCAGAATCTTTACGGTGAAGGATTTTGTGGAGTTTAAAGGAGGAAGGCCGTTGTCTTTGGCCACGATAGTGACATTGTACTCATCCTGCACCTCTCTGTCCAGGGGCCTGTCTGTCACCACAGTATAGAAGTTATCATAGTTCTCCTCAAGTTTAAAAGGGACACTACCCAGCACTCTGCATTGAAGCTGACCATTCCTGCCTGAGTCCTTGTCTGTGACACGGACCAGAGCAATGACAGTGCCTGGAGGTGCTGCCTCGCTGATGGCTCCCTGTCTCACAGACACAAAGCCTATAGACGGCCAGTTATCATTCCTGTCAAGCACTTTAACAGTGACTTTACAATGGCCTGGGATTGGATTGGGACCGAGATCCTTTGCCTGGACGTCAATCTCAATAACAGGGCTCTCTTCATAGTCAATTTCGCCCTGAATCTTTATGACCCCTGTTCTGGAATCTATGGAAAAGAGCTCCCGGATTCTCTCGGGGGCATAGCCACTAAAAGAATAGACTACTTGTCCATTGTTGCCCTCATCAGGATCGGTGGCGTTTAAATCGATCAGCACTTTACCAGGGGCTGAGTTTTCAGGTATTTCTACAACATATGAGGGCTGATCAAACACAGGGCTGTTGTCATTGGAATCAATAACTTTAACATTTATCTGCATGGTACCTGACCTAGGATATTCCCCCCCATCTGTGGCTGACAAAATGAGGGTGTGATGGCTTCGCTCTTCTCGGTCTAATGGTCGTTGAATAACTAATTCTGGGAATTTAGTCCCGTCCCCACGGGCTTTTACCTCCAAGGAAAAGAGATTGTAGTCATCGCGTGTTATTTGATAGGTTTTCAGGCCGTTCTCCCCTGCATCTGGGTCATGCGCGCTGGTCAGAGGAAAGCGTGTCCCTGGCACTGCATTTTCAGAAATGTCAATGTCAATCTGATCCGAGGGGAAAACTGGCGAGTTGTCGTTAATGTCCTGAATATCTATTTTGATCATGCAGATCTCCTTGTCATTGGCAAACACCTCCATGGAGAGCTGGCACTTGGGGTTTCTCTTGCACAAGGTTTCCCTGTCGATGCGCTGCTTTGTGTACAGCAGTCCGCTTTGGGGGTCCACGTCGATGAGATGCGGAGCCGAGTTCTCCAGCACCCTGAAGTTGGCTTTCTTACCCTGTCCTCCCGGCCCAACCTGTTCGATTCCGAGTCTGGCATCTTTGGCAATGTTCCCAATCACTGTCCCCGGACCCTGTTCCTCCGGGACAGAGTAATTCAAGTTTTTCAATGTCAGGGCTTGAGCCCATAAGAGGAGGAAAAAGAAAATAGAAAGATACATCCCCACTCCGGTAAAAGCCGCTATAATCTGTGTTGTATTTACGCTTCCCTTGACCTGTTGATATTGTGTTCAAATTTGGTGTTTCTATTATTCGGGATCAAATAAAGAGTTCTGTTCATCCTTCGAGGCCTTGGCATTTGTCTTTGTGGATTGTCTTTGCTCTCGGTCTCTCTCTTTTCCTCTGCCTCTTCCAGCAATCTGTGGTGCTGAACACCTAATTTATATTCAGCTGAGCGCCCAGACTCATCTGAGCAATAATCGCGATCCAGTCTCCAAACAGAATAGTCATTGTAAGTGTTCACTCATACCACCTACGGAGGAAAACAGAAAAGAAAAATATAGATTTATTATATGTATCAAATATAGTCACCCAAATAAAAAAACAGACTAAGGTATAGCCATTCTGCCTGTAAGAAACCAGATCCACCGCTGAGCCAAAAATGAAACAGGGCTCATGTGTAATTCATCTCCACAATTATGGGGGAAGCTTGTCAATTAGTTAACCTTGGGAAGACACTCGGCGCAGCCCAGATATACACAGGACATAATGCTTTTTCTCCTTGTAGCTTATTTACTACATTATATAGAAAGAATGCAGTTTTGAATGTATCTCTAATGTGCCATGCACAACCCTGACCCTATTGTGGCACATTTCACACATTACGGGAATGCTGACTGAAACAGTAATAGGGCAACTTTAATAATAATAATATGGTAACACTGCAACGGAAGATGGCCTATTGTGGCAGCTATTTGAATAAGTGTGTATAAAAATGAGCCTCTTATACACGCATTAACAAATCCGCATAATCCGGATATTTACAATGAGCCTTATAAAAATTCATAAATGAGCTGCCAACATCTCAGCACAGCCGTGTAATTCTCTCCACTGAATGCCCTCTGTCTCTCTCTCTGCAAGATTTCCTTAGAAGAAGCTGTTGCATTCGCGTGCATTGGGATATAACAAACCGTTTGGAAATGAGCAACAGACGAGAGGCTTCCAGAGGGAAATTACGCAGCAGAGGACACCTAAAGAACATAAAAGATGAAAAAAAAAACTTACCAAAAGAAACTGCTGTGCGCGTAATACTCCAAAAAATAGAAGTATATAAGAAAAAGCAGTCAGTTCCAGCAGGGTTTAAAAGGGAGAGTTTCATCCCTATACCAGTATCCTCTTTCCTCTTTCTCCGTGCAGGAGGAGGAGAAGCCACAAGCCTCCTCTGCTGCTGCACACGCTGCACGGCTACAGTGCAGCGCAGTGGAAATGAAAAAAAAAGAAAAAAAAAAAGTGCTCCAGAAAAGTATGACTGTAATGTCAATGAGCTGAAGTCCTCTCCGCTGTCTGATTAGGATTCAGCGGCTCGCCTTCATGCCTGCAGTGAGTCACCGTGTCTTCAGGAAAAGGGAAAAACTGTTCGGAGAAATATACTCTATGAGGAGACAACTAAACATCCAGATGTGTAGTAACGTAGATCCAAAGTGGATAGATTTTAAAAGGCGATCAGTGTTTTTGTCCTGAAACAGCGTCCTGGCATTTTGTCCTTGTCCTCCGTGTCCCTGTCTCCGTCCAAGTCCGCACACACAGAGAGACAGACAGCTGCCGTAGAAAGGTGGTCAGCAACAACCCTGCATCCTGCCACAAGTCTGTCTAGAGCTGTCAGGGGGAAAAGGGTGATTTTCTTCTATATATATATATACGCACAGTCGTTCTTTAGTATTTTACGCACGTAACGCAGCCCTAAAGCGCACAGAAGGCTTCCTCTCACTGACTGAAGTCCGGACACCGCATGGTGCATTAAACATTGTCGCTACTCCTCTGGCAGCCAATGAATTTGAAGAGGTGGGGAAGAGAAGGAGGGGATTCAAAAGCCGCTTTGGGTACAGACTACAAATGATTGGTGGCTCGCAGTTCACCGGTGGTGCATCTGTGTTTTTTCAAATATCACACTCACATTGTTGTTTACAATAAGAGGAGGAACCGTGCAGTTTGAGCAGGTCTGCCAAAGAGACTTACGGGAGGGGTCAGGCTGGATTTCAGTTAGGTCATTTGTCAGAAAACAGACAATAAGATTTGAATGCAGTGGATAAGAATTAATCGTAATGAACTGAATTTAATCTTTTATTCTGGAATTCAAACATTCATAAAACAAGATTGGTTTTATATGATGAAAGATTTGATTAAGTTGTTTTACATGATTCTGACATTGTTTGAAAATGGAATTTAGATGTATTCAGAGCAGAGACAACATGTTAAGTCTAATGCAAAAAGCTTATTTAGATATATAGGCCTAATTGTAATTACTTAAAAATGTTAACTTTAGGATGATTTTTTTATTTGTTTTTATTTAACCTTTATTTAACCAGGTGTAAAAACTAATTGAGATTAAAAATCTATTTTCCAAGAGTGTCCTGGCCAAGATAGGCAGCAGCACAGTTACACGGTTGCAGACATAAAACAAAACATAACAATTGAAAACGAAGACAAAGAGCAAATTACAGAATCATAAGGTATTACAAAACATTCATCAACATTCAAAACATCTACAGCCAGATGAGCCTGTTTCCAAATCTTTTAGAAGCACTTTAAAGACGTTCAGTGAGACCAGCTCTCCCAGTTTCAGGTCATTTTGTAAATGATTCCAGGATAAGGAAGCAGCATACTTGAACGCCCTTTTTCCCAGTTCAGTACGGACTTTGGGGACCTTTTGGAGGATTAAGTCTTGGGAGCAAAGATGGTAACTTCCCGTACTTTTTTTAAGTATGTAGGTCCGTGAGTAAGATGGAAGTAGACCAAGAATAGCCTTATACTACAGTCTATGATTATGACTGATTGGATTGTGTGTGTTTTTATGTACCACACATCACTCCAGGGTCCAGTGGCATTCTTCATTTAGAGTGTGTTTGGCATATTGCAGCCATCTACTTTAGATAGTTGTGTTTGAACTACAAATTTGAAGTTTTATAGTATAAATAAATCCCCTGTACCAGTACCTGGATACAGTATCTTTAATTAGTATGTTTTTATAGGTAATTGAAAATGTTAAATACCTGGGAAATAATGAGAGATTTATAGCGATGATCACAGCAGGTATTCAACGTGACGATATCACACATAATCTTTTTCAGTAATATACTTTCACAATTATAGATTGAGAAGTTAATTTAATCGTGTCTTTTAAATTCCCATTCTGAAGTAAAGAAACAACAGAAACTGTCCATTAAAAAGTGCTCACTGCAAATAGAGCTGAAATTATTTTGGTACTCAATTAATTGTAATTTTGTAATTGCTTCTCCATTGTGATGATTTGAAGCTTTTTTTGTCTTATGTGATGGCATATTGAACATCTTTGTGTTTTGAACTGTTTGTCAGACAAAAAAAGGACTTTGATGATGTCACCTTGATTGTAAGGAAATTTTAACGGGCATTTTAAAGACCACACAATTAAAGCTTCAGTAGGCGGAATTTGTATGGCATCATTGGGCAAAAATTCCATAATAACCTTTCAGCATATTGTAATCCAAGTATTCTGAGAGAAAACAGGACTTCTGCACCTCCTCATGGCTCTGTTTTCAGGCTTTAAAAAATCTAGCCCGTGACGGGAGACTTTGGCCAATCACAGGTCATTTCAGAGAGAGAGCGTTCCTATTGAGCGTTCCTATTGTGCTCAGGCTGGTGGGCGTTGCTTGGTATTTCTTTAATTGATCATGGCTGCCGGGTCATAAACTTTCTCATTTTACAGCTAAACAGTACACTACAAGATGTTTCTGAAAACATTTGAGGTGAGAAATAGGCATTACAGAATATTGATTCATATTTGATCAGCGCTGCCTAATTTGACCGTTTGATCGGAGTTCGCAAGTGATTGACAGCTGCTCAGAGACGACAGGCTCCGGCTCGGCTCTGATTGGTTGTTTTCCTCCGGTCTGTGAAATCCTGCAGATGCCATTAGGAGCACCAGAGGACCCAGAGGCACATGTTATTTTTCAGATTACCTGTCTCATGCACTACTGTCAGGATATAGTGACAGGCTGCAAACAGTAATCAAAGCTTTCTTACCATCTTGCTGTGTAACAATAATGCAAATCACTGAGGCAACATGCCATCCATATTTGTATTATTTAGCATTTAAAACACATCATAACTCATTACATGTCCATAGAAATGTCAGATCACGGCCCAGAGGACTTTTAGTCGTCGTTGGACTCGACTGTTGTCATAGAGCTGCAGTTTTATCAGAGTTTAAGCATGCCCTTCATTTGGTATTGCTATTTCAACATGTCAGCTTTGTTCAGTAGTCGATCCATGTATAAACATGGGTCTCAACCTCTCTGACTTTCCCGCTGACCTTTCTCTCTGACAGGAGGGAATGACATGAGTGTCAGAACCGTTCGTTAGTCAGGAAGCGACCACAGCTCATTATTAAACGGCAGGTTTGATGTACTAATGTCAAGATGTTGATAACTGATGAAGGTAAATGTCACATCACTGTCTCTATCTGCATACAGTGTGTGCGTGTGTTTATTTATTCAAATGTGATGCATATTTTGTCTACTAAGTGTACCTTCCTCTGAAGTCTTCAGGTCGTGTAGGCGACTCATGACTTATAGATCCTGAGACAAAATGCTGCGTAGCGTTGAGCCAGATGTATTTAAAAAAATATGATTAGCACTTTGTGTGGAAATTAATGAGAAAATAATTCAATCTGCTCTTGAATGAAGTTGAATTATCCATTTTCATCATTGTTCCCACCACTTGTTTTTTTTATAATTTGCCCAAATAACATGTTAGCTTTTTTTTTCCCTCGCCAAATACACAATGCTACACAATGAGCTTAAACAATGCCTGGAAAACCACCTGCCTTGATGAAATGTCACCAGTGCTGCCAGAGATAAACCCAGCCATTAGCAGCTTTCTTCATTAGCCCAATTAAATGGCCCTCAGGAAATGCACTGACAGAAAGCGTATTTGGAATGGGCTGCTGGTGAACAGTTGCATTAAAACACTATTTCGCAAATTAAATTTCAATCTAATGGCAATGGCCTTTCTTCAGGTGGTAATAAGAGAGACGAGGCCTCTTCCTGCCTACGCTTTTTAACCCATTTTTGAATTCTATTTTCCTCCTTTTCCTACACTCTCTGAATTCACTTCTTCTTCCCTCGAGCAATAAAAATGTGTTACGCTGTTAGAAGAAATTTAAGCCATGAAGACGGACCATGTGGAGTCTGAGTGTGAGCGTTTTCTCTACTGCCTCTGTCGGGTGAAAAAAAAATCATGACTTTTACACGTGGAGAGTTTTCCCCGCAGCAAACTGTCACCTCCTTCACTGCTACTTTTTACCTGCCTGTTGTTTGTCTCCCACATACATTTTTCCATGTTGCCAACTAAACCCGTGCCTCTCTTCTTCTTTACACTGTTCAACTCTTCGTTGTGTTGGAGGGAAGGAGAGGGGGAGTAGCACCTTATTGTTTACTTCCCTTTGCTGTGGTTCAGCAGTAAAGAAAAGCTTGTTTCCAACACAGTTTGAGTAACTCTTTGTCTTTGCCTATAATAGTATGAAAGCTGAGACAGCAGCACTGATGATATTTTAAGTAGATGTGTCTCCTCCATTCTTCAAAGACATAAGCCCTCTGTAGCGTACATTAGTTACAGCACCCGTGTATAATGCAGCCTGACTGCACTAAGCTATTAATATTAATACTTGTTCCTACAGGTGACCCGCGTATGACACGCTTTGCTGAAAGTTAGTTCAACCCGCATTTGACCCCATATACTGCATAATATTACAGGGTAATTCCTTAGGAACTAAAAGAGCCTGTTGAAGCTGTAGTTCCCTTCAATTTAATGCCAAACCATAGAAATAAACTGGATTGCAACAAAATTAACTTTGAGTTTCATTTCAGTTTCCCTTTCGCACTCTGTTGCTGGCTTAGGGGGGTCTCTTCTCTGTCTCCTCACTGTCTTTCTCTAATGCCATTTTATTACACTTGTCCGGTAGTAAATAAAGGTTTCAGTATCCTTCAATGTTCGATCTTGAGCATCCACTGGCCAGATACCATCAGCAACAACGATCTCTGGCAGAGAACAGGCCAACAACCTGTGGAAGAGGAGATCAAGAGAAGACGATAGGGATGAATCGGCCACACAATTCGGAAACATGCATCACCAGGCAGGCCCTTAGATGGAATCCCCAAGGCACAAGAAACAGAAGACAGCCCAAGTTGGCGAAGGGACCTCAAGACTGACATCAAGCAGACTGGGCTGGATGGCCCAGGACAGGAGACTCTGGCGAACTGTGGTCAACGGCCTATGCTCCATGACAAAGAACAATAGGTGTAAGTAAGTAAGTGCAGTATGTACAAAGTGTTGTCCACATACATCTAAAGGCAAACGTGTTTATACTAGGGCTGTCAAAGTTAATGCGATAATAACGCCTTGATGCATATTAATTTTAACACCAACAGTTTCTTTGACGCATTAACGCAAATTTTTAAGTTGGAGTGGTCTCAGTTTTAAAGTTAGAGTAAAGACACAGGCATCATATTAAACTACAAAACCTAATTCATTGATACCAACCATGTCATACTAGCTTGTCACAAAGGAGGTTAAATAAAGCTCCAAATTTACACCAAATTTTGGCGTGGAAAAACTGGCACGGCCATTTTCATTTGACCTCTGACCTCAAGATATGTGAATGAAAATGGGTTCTATGGGTACCCACAAGTCTCTTCTTTACAGACATGCCCGCTTTATGATAATCACATGTAGTTTTTGGCAAGTCATAGTCAAGTCAGCACACTGACACACTGACAGCTGTTGTTGCCTGTTGGGCTTGAGTTTGCCATGTTATAATTTGTCATTTATATTTTTATGCTAAATGTAGTACCTGTGAGGGTTTCTGGACAATATTTGTCATTGTTTTGTGTTGTTAATTGATTTCCAATAAGAAATATATACATACATTTGCATAAAGCAGCATATTTGTCCACTCCCATGTTGATAAGAGTATTTAATACTTGACAAATCTCCCTTTAAGGTACATTTTAAACAGATAAATAATGTGCGATTCATTGTGATTAACTATGGACCATCATGCGATTAATTGCGATTAAATATTTGAATCGATTGACAGCTCTAGTTTATATCTGTGAGTAGGGTGAAACGTCTGCCATCCCACATGCATAGAAATGTGGATAATGGCGCACACTTGCAGACATGCTCTTCTCAAAGGCATTCATGATGATTGAACACACGAAAAGCCTCAGAAGTAGTTGTGTGAGGAATGAAAAGAAAGAGAGCCTGAGACACAGGCACTTCGTTTGAGGCACACCGACTCCTTAAATCTTCATGAATGTCATGTCAAACCTCAATAACAGTAAATAAAAATGATCATTGCTATGGCGCCTGTTCATCAAAGCTGAGTAGTGTTCAAACCGCCTTTAAACAACCAGGTCAGGAGGACGGTTGGAGGTCAGACTTAGATGCATTGATCCATTCAGATGGACCACCAATGGCCAGTTTAACTCGCTGAAAGAGGTTTAATAGAGGTAAGAACTGATGAGCACAGTTTACAGTTTGAGCCCATCTATCTATACGTTCACTATGCAGTAATTCTTTCTTTCTTTTCTTCCAGCTCTGTTGCTGTCTTTGCAACGGAGCAGTTTAAATCCCTGACCCGGCTTAGCGGTGTCATCAAGCCTCAAGAAAAACAATGGTTTATTCAAAGAGGTCGATACACAAAATGCTACCCTACATGTATACTGCATTGTGTGTGCGTGTCTGTACCCTTCTGTCCTTTTAAACATGTCTATATGTTGATTTCTAATTTATCTTTACAATGGCCGCAGGTAATGAATGCTTCTTTTGCAGAGGGTATTGGACAGGAGGAATGTGTTTAATGGTCAAGCAGATCTGTTAGTGTGCCTGTTTGCATGTTCCAAGAAATATTTCCTGATCAATGCTCACTGTGTAGCTGATTCTGCCTCATCACAATCCTCGCTGCTGGACTGTGAGCCGTAATTGGTGTCAGTCAGCAGGTGGAGGGCTGGATTGTGGATTATCCGGTGTTAATTTTTGTGAAATCTCCATTGAGATGTTTATAAATTGATCTGCTTTGTGGTGTAACTGAGATTCATTTTCATCAGGCGTGGTTTTTCAACAAGCAAATTGCCGCACGACCTGTACTTCTACACTGACGCCTTTAATGAAGCCGATGAGTCGGATGCATACATTAATGCTCTCAGCATGCTCTTAGTGGAATAACACTCTTCTCTTTGGAAAGAAGGCGAGTGAGAGATGAATGGTAATCATCTCCTATTGCCTTATTAGCATCACCAAGTGCTCCTAAAGAGCCAAATCACATTTGGCCAGCTGAGACTGGACACAGGAGATAGGTGCAGTAATGAGAGTCATGCTTATGGTTATGCCAACAGTATGTCTTGTATTCACCCTGAGGTGCAAATAATTACCTCTCCGCTCACCTGCAGCGCCGGCAATCACGCTGAGACAGGGAGACGAGACCAACAGCTCCCTTTGGCTTGGGTGCCGAGCATGAAACGATACACACATAACACCATTTTTGATAACCATCCGCTGCATTAAAAATGTCCATCAACCATCTGTTCTCTTCTGGATCGCTTCAGACAGAAACACTTTAGAAGTGCTGCGTCTTTATTTTTTGGGGTTTCAACATCATTTCTTTACTTGATCAGATGAAGAAGAAGTTCCAAAATACTTCTCATACAACAGTTTCCAAATCAGGCCAGGCAGTCATTGGTATTAGCACCAACCACTTATATTGTTCCCTGCAATGCTTTTGTTTGGCTTATTAATATTAGAGAGATTAATTAGAGCAACAAACAGAGGTGTTTATTAGACAGCATAAAGGGCTTACCAAAGTGACAGAGGAGGCCTCCTGAGAAAAAATAAGCACACAATAGCTTTTCATCAACACTTATTAGCAGGATATGATTCTGTTTTTTCAAGGCCTGGCAATGTAAGACTACTCAGTCTAATAAAGGCTCATTTTGTCCATGTTTTGCAAATGAAGGTATTGCTTTACATACATAATTTCCCAGGAATGACACTGATTAACTTGATTCGAGTCTTGCACTTGTGGTCCATTGAACAAAAACACCAGACAAATAGCAGAGTACGAAATACTCAAGTGTCTAAAGAAGGTGATATTAGCTTAAACTTGTCCAAAGTTAAAGCTGTTGAAAGACCAAAATCAGTTTGAGTACACATCTGAAAGATCTGATTTCTAATACGCACAAGCTGCAAAAGTATGTTAAAGCTTGAATATGTTAAAATATATAATAAGACAGTATAGGTTATGTTGTTTTTCAAGTTGAGGGTTTTTCTTCCATTTAAAGCACTTTTGACCTGATACCAGTCTTTATATGATCCTGATATGAATTACTGTAATGTTATATGGTGCAATACTTTTCCTAGTTATCTTATGAAATTACAGAATTTACGGAAGAAAATCATAAGTGCCATGTCATGATCCACTGACACACTTTTCCACAGCTACAGTCTTCTGAAGCTTACTGAATGCAATATCTTTCACAACGCTTGTACGATGTATAATGTTCAACATACGCTCAATGACAGACTCTGTGACCTTATTCCGACTTACCTTCCCTCACATACAAGACAAGACTAGAAAAAAGCATCGTGTAAAGGGTAAAAAAAATGTAAACTTAGATGTGTGAGCTTTAGTGTGGTTTGTAGAGGTCCACAGGTAAGGAATAAAATTGATAACACTATAAAAAATATCTTTATCTGTGTCTGTTGTTGAAAAGAGCTTAAGGCAACAGTTGCTACAAAAATATGGTGAAGATTGAATACAATAAACGGCTGTGGACTTCTAAACTAGTTACTGCACTCTGAAATCCTTTTAAATTGTACTGATATTATTTCAACTCGCCATATGTCTCTAATTTTGTATCTTACATATTTAATTAATGTTTAGACTGTTTGAATAAATGTTTTGGGACTATTTAGTAGTTAGGGTTAGGCTAATTAGTTTTTAGGGGCTTCTTTTTGTGAACGTTACTGTATATTACATGCACTTTTTCAAATCTGGACAACGTGCTAGTAAACATATATTTTAAATACTATCTGCTTAGTGTCTGGGCCCCTATTCTTAAGCTTCAGATAGCTTTTCATGCCTCCGTGCCAGCTACAGCCGTTGCCAGAGGCAATATGTTTTCGGGTTGTCTATCTGTCCGGACCATTCTTGTGAACGCAATATATATATATATCTCAGAAATGACTTGAGGGAATTTCTTCACATGTGCCACAAACGTCCACTTGGACTGAACTGATTCAATTTTGATGGTCAAAGGTCAAGGTCACTGTGACCTCACGTCCGTCCCATTCTCATGATGTCACAGGAACGTCTTGCTCGAATTTCTTTAAATTTGGCACAAACGTCCACCTGGACTCAAGGAGGAACTGATTAGAATTTGGTGGTCAAAGGTCAAGGTCACTGTGATCTCACAAAACCATTGACCATTACTCAAGAATTAATATGCTAATTATGACAATTTCACACAAATGTGAAATTTGAAAAACATGATGAAATGATATAGTGATGACATTTTGGACACACATGGATGTAAACTGTAATTTGACTGGTTGGCGGAGGCGTACAACCCTGAGGCTGCAATTCTAGTTTTCACATACAGTCTCTCTATAATGTCTTATGATTGTACTTTATTGTACTTTATTTTAATGGTTTGTGAATAAGCTGAAACTGAACTGAACTGAAGCTCTATTCTCTTGACTCTCCTTTTATTTCTGCAAATATCAACCAAAAAATAAAATTACATGTTTTTGACCACATTTTTGTCTTATTTTGTATGTTCTCCCACCTGTTTCAAAAATTAATTTTACTTAAAACATAAAAGATTGTATTCATTTCTGGTTTTATGAGTGTGCCGGCAACAAAAGACAGAAAGGATTTTGTTTGACACTGAAAACCTCTGAATGGGATGATGAGAATGCAGCAGGTGTGGGCAGGAGCCCATGCAAAAAAGGTGGCATTTTATTAACAAAAGTGATGAGGAGTTCAACAAAGAAAACTCTGAGCGGAAATAAAATCTACTAATGACACCCACAGCCTCAAAGTGAACTGCCACCTTATCCCTCACTGCAGACAATGACTGGCATTGTCTTCTCAATCTGGAACCTACCACCTGCTCAGGTAGCACGGGGGTGAGCTCTGAGAATACTAAAAAATAAGTTGGTAAATATTTAAGTTACACTTGTTGTAAGATAGATATTGTTGACATCTAAATTTAGCAATACACACCCTTGCTCACATGAGCTACATTAATAAATTGCCATCTACTGTTGTAGACAATTTTACTGTTACTTCAACCACTTGTGACCCACCCCTTTGGGATACAATGATGCATCTGCTTTTAATATCACTGAATAAGCAGGTGATCTGCAACACCACAAACACACCTGAAACAAGTTTATGCTCTGCTAACTTGACTCCCAAAACAATAGACTGATATTCATGATTTAACACTTTAATAAACCTGCTACTGTTGAAGAAGTTGCCTCACATCTGAAGATGCAACACAAAGTTATTTTAAACTGAAAGGACCAGTGTGTAACAATTAGGGGGATTTATTGGCAGAAATGGAATATAATATTAATAAGTATGTTTTAATTAGTGTATAATCACCTGATAATAAGAATTGTTGTGTTTTCGTTACCTTAAAATGAGCCGTTTATATCTACATAGGGAGTGGGTCCTCTCCATGTGGCACCGCCATGTTTCTACAGTAGCCCAGAACAGACAAACCAAACTCTGTTAACTTTTCCTACTTGGGTTGGAGTCAATAACGTTACTTGGCAACTCTCTCTCTCTCTCATGCTTCACCACTCACTTCTCACGTACACACACTCTCTCTACGCACTGGTTCTGCTCCAAATGGCTCTAGAGAGGGTTTCACGGGAGGGGCTTCAGTTGGTTGCAGTCTCCTCAACTCACTGCTAGATACCGCCATATCCTACACACTGGACCTTTAAACACCACCAAACCTAATCGAATATATCATACATCAGTACACCAGACTCTTGCAGGGAGATAACTATAATATTTTTTTTTGGAATGACAGTGATAAATGTCTATGTGTGTTTTTTTAGTTCATCTAATTCATCCGTTTGTATCCTAAAAGGCAGAAATAAGAACATGGACTACATTACATCCAAAATAGGTCAAAGTGATTTTCTACAGAGGAGATAGAATCATATGGGTCACTGCATTATTTCTGGAAATTCAGAAAAGAACAAGTGTTGTAAGATTGTTGAAAATTACCAACCAATTTTATATAGGTGACCTAGTAGAGCGTCTATATTTGTCTTGCATTGGGCTTACTGTATGTGGAGGGAGTGAGTTTGTCTCTCTCTCTCCTTCTTTTTCACATCTCATCTCACTTTATCTGGACTTTATCGTCTCCGCTCTCGCCCTCTCTCTCTACATGGCTGCCTGTCCGTGTTAGCTGCCCGTGACTGTCAAGGCTAGACTACTGCAAAACCACTCTAAATCTGCATTTTGAACATCATTCACTTGTTTCATATTTTCACATAATATCTCAAGGTCTTGTTTTGGAGAATTGGGTATAATGACTCTATCATATCAAACAAGTAATTTTAAATAAGTGTTCTATTCAACTCAACAACAACACTTCTAGTAAAAGTAGCGCTGTCATTGTTGATTTCAAGAGATTGGGGATTTGAAAACAGGATTTGAGACTTCCTCTTTGGTGTCTGGCTTGACTTGGACTCAACTAGGCCAGCTCAGTTTGTCTTGTCTAAGGCGATTTTGACTCTAGGGATGGTCACACTGTCCCTCTGTAGCGTCCCTGTCTCTTCGTCTTTATCTCTCGCTCTCCCCCTCCTCAGCTATCTCCTTCTTTCTCTCTGTGCAACCACTCCTCCTTCTACCTTCCCTCTCGGTGCCCTCTGTCTCAGTCACCCTGTAGCGAACAGGTGTATCTGTCTCTCTCCTGATGAGTTTATTACTCTGAAGTGTCTCCATAGTCCCCGTGGACCCCCTGCCTCCTAATACGCTTAGCCCTCACAGCTTATGTCAGCCAGAGTGGGTGGTCTGATAACGCTCCACTTGATCAAGCCATCCACATCAGGGTCCATCTGGTCCACAGTCACTTCGGTCAGCTTGTATGTCACACAGACAGACAGACACCCACACAGAGTAACCTTCCCCCAACCATTAAAGGTGATGGGAGTGACATTGAGCTACCAGGAGTGATCAGCTTTCCAGACCTGGGGAACATTTCTAGGCATCTTTCCTTTTTTTCCCCCTCAGTGAACCGGTATGGAGATTAATGCAGAGTGACTCAGCTCAGTTCCTTCAACCTATCAAAACTGCCTTGCTCACAAGAGGAAGTCCTTTATGTACACAGCAGCTAAACGGCTGAATTCTCAGTTCACGCTCAAACGGTATATACTGTTATTTACCAGGTTTAAATGAGTAAACTTTGATACTTCAACGTAAAGCTGCAAATGTCTTCTCAAAAATTTTAAAAATAAAGCGGTAGAAGGATAAGGTAGTGATTATAAAAGCTTTTTTTTCTGCTTATCAAATGAGTACACATGGATTATTATCTCCTTTTAAATTCATATGGTAAACTTGTAAGCAAACAGTTGCTTATTGACACATCCAGCAAATATGGAGCAAATTTAGAATTCATTTAGAGTCGTGTTTCTGGTCACCTGATGTAAGTCCACTATTCAATCTCCTCAATGCCTTCTAGGGTGCCCTTCCAGTAGAGAAAATGTGATGAAGTGCCCTATAAGGTGCCCTTTCAGTAGAGAAAACGCAATGAAATGCCCTATAGGGTGCCCTTCTAGTAGAGAAAACATGATGAAATGCCATTTAGGGTGCCCTTCTAGTAGAGAAAGCATGATGAAGTGCCCTCTAGGGTGCCTTACCAGTGGAGAAATCACGATGAAGTGACCTCTAGGGTTGCCTTAAAATTGAGAAAACGTGATATTGGTACCTGAAGGCTGCCCTACATGCAAGAAAACTTTCTGTGCGCTGGTGCACTGGATTTTTTTTTTTGCCCTTGCCCCTCAGGCAGCCTAGGTCCACCATTGCCATGGTATATAATACTTTCACAGCATCAGGACAATATAACTAATGAAAAAATAAGTAGTGTAAATTGTGTGATACTGTGATACACAGAGCAGGATCACATGTCACAGGATGCTATTACAGGGTTCATAATGTGGTTTCACTGGCAGAGTTTCTACAGTGACAGGGAAATGTGAGACTGTATCTTCTTTTCATTCATGATGTTACCCTCCACTGTTTCTTTCACAGTACAGTATATAAATAACAGCCAGCTAATGTATGTACTGAGTCATCCATGGTGGCTACGTGCTCTGATCCTGGGCAGCGCAGGCGAAATAGGAGGTAAATGTTTTGCTTGCCATCAACGAAGGAACAATCCCACCCTCCACCTGCCTTGTCTCCTTCGCTCTCTCTCACTTCTGCATTTTTTCCCTGTCTTTTACTTGCAAAGGCCTGCCCCCCCATCCCACCCCGCACCACCCCACCACCTTCCCACCAGGAGATATCAAAGGGGTTGAAAGCAAGACAAAGACTCCAACCCATCCCCATAGAGCGGAGCAGTGCCTGTGCTTAGATGTGCATCATGCTGAAGCGAGAGTGCAGCACCTGATTCCCTCAGAGCTGCTGCAAGTCTTTGTAGAGTCTCACGGCCTTGAAGTATGCATATGGGTGGCGTTCATCATCAGTAGATGTACACAACAGCAGGAGACAACCTTCTGACTCGATGAAGTGCCTACAGGTGTTACTCACAATGATGTTTCACATGCAAAATAACACGGGCTGTGGCACTTACATTCAGTAGATTTCCCACAAGCATCAGAGTTATTTACGGTGTGTTATTTGTTGGAGGCAAAGCTGCTTTGCACTCACGTAAGATGGATGGGCTGAGAAGTAATAGCTTACTTACAGTGATATGTTGTATTCAATTTGCACTGTTCCCATTATCCATTCCCAGGGTTTCTTTACATCCCCACAGTCGTCATCAATTGTAAAGAAAAAAAAAAGTACTGTCTATACTTTACACTATACTTTAATGTCTGGTTGCCCGTGGCAACCACACACTCTCCTTCTGTAGTTACGGAAGACACACACAGCTCATACTAAGTTGAGCCTTTGAAATGTCTTTTTACCACAGTTGGAAATTCATCTAAGACATTTTAAATTAATATATTTAATTTATGTGTTTAACCTTAAATGGTTCAAGCACTGCAAAAAGAACATCCATCCACTGATAGGAATGGGGTGGGAAACACATTAGCACCATCTAGTGGTGAGTTTAGCAGAGCCTTTCTGGCCCTCTACATGATCCCACATGTACTTTGTTTTTCTTTTTTTCGGTCATGTGTGGACTCATCACTGCAATTTTTATTAGCGAAATGAGCAAAGCATATCATTCATTCAGCCTCAGAAATCAACAAAACAAATGATTTTGAATGCCATCATGATTTACATGAATAAAGAATGTAAAGTACTGTATGTGTACAGCATATAGATCTATCTATCTATCTATCTATCTATCTATCTATCTATCTATTTGTCTCCATGTGTTTACTTCCTGTAAAATGCAGTAAATTGTATATATACTGACAAACTGTCATCATGCCTTGCAGATCAAGTGCTCTGATTACGAGAAATCTCAAACTAGAGCTAATTAACAAGATAATAAAGAATTCTGAATGTCAACTAAATTATGAATTCACTTCCAGCGTGTTCATGTAATTATCTCCAAATGTGTCCTTTTTTTCCCCAAATCCCCCTTTACCTGTTTGAAAGTGCCAATGATTCATGTTGTATATAATAGATCAGCCCATTTGCCAGAGCGTTTAGAGACTGCTAATAAGCCTTGCTCATGAAAGTCATGATCCCGTCTCCAAACCATCTAAATCAAAGACGTCACTGCACATAACCAGCCATTCTGCACACACACCACGGTGTTCTCGACCGTGTGATTTGTAGGGATTGTCTGGTTTGTGACACTTATAATGGTGTGGGTGTTTGTTTCCATGTCTAAAACGAGAGTCAAATTCCATTTGAGAGGTACAGTTTCTTTCTTGTACAGTTTTTTTTTTTTTATGTTTCTGTCTTTGTTTCTAATTTGGTTGTGTATCTGTGAGAGCAGGAAAAGTGGAAAAAGGCTGAAGAAAAGGGAGGATAAATATTGAATTAGTCTGATTTAATGTTGAACCACTGTCTCTGTATTTGGCTTTATGGCATCTACATTATTTAACACTTATACCCTTTAATTAATGTAGAAGACCTCATGTCAAATCTAAATACTTTAAAGTCAAACTCGCAAGAATAATTTGTTATCCATCTGTATATTAGAGCCAATTAATGTGCTCAGGGTATTTATATGATTCCAACTGTGAGTCAGTCCAAATGAGATGTTTACATGTTGAATGCATAATGATATGTATAATGCTACAAGTGCCTTGTTGTTGCTTGGTAACTTTGAGGGTCAAATTTGTCCACATTTATATGTACAAGGAGAAGCAATTGTTTCTGATATTATTCAAGATATCAGGTAAATATACTGTATACTGCACATCATATCTAGTTGAATACATGTTAAATAGTCATACTGGTATTTGTAGAAGTGGGAAAGTGACGGAGGATTTTACTTCAGCATCCCAGTGCTTCAACAGCTGAGTTTTCTGTTGCAGACAGATGAATCTGACTTGGATATAAGTGACATTTTACTGTGATATTATTATCAATACCTGAGATAAATTTATGTCATGACAGTATCTCCATATATATGGTACATACTGTAAACAGGTATGTTCTCTATTAACCCTTTTTGCTTGTGTCCATTCTGATCACAGAGGGAGTAATCAGCCAAAGCAACAAACTTTTCACTTACGGTGAAGTTGGCATGGTGTTACAGCAGCCTCGAGTTTTCCCAGAGAAACAGCTACACATTTTGTAAAGGTTAAATAATATATTAAACAAATTCCCTTTTTGAGATAGAGCTCTGGTGGTGGTGTGGTTGCTGGTGGTCTCAGTCATGTCTCGAGTTGTTTTAAAGGTTATTTAAATTACCTTTATTTAAATCTCAAGGAATCAAGGTCATTTTAGGGAGAAGGAGAAGAGGAAGACTAGTGGATTAACTCTGACTGACTGTGTCAGTGGAACCAGCTGATGATCTCTCTAAGAATCTCCGCTGCCGTCTGCATGAGGTCCTTCTTTTCTGTTTGTATGACCTTCCATACAAACTTCCACCAATGACTCCATTCACCATCACGTCTTTTTATTCGTCTTATTGTCTCCCACACTATATACCTGTATTTCTTCTGTCTTTTTCTTCACTTTTCCAACATACAAATTGAAAATAAACATATTGTTACTGTGTGTTTTTAGAAGCTAAAGCAGTGGCAAAGACCTGCTAAACCTCTGACTCAGAAAAAGACCCATACCCAGAGAGGTTGTGTTTTATGAAACGTGGAAAAAGTGGAATGATTACAAAACCCAACTTACACCAATAATGATTTTGTATAAGCAGAGATGTTACTGTTATTATACATTACCAAAGGCAAAAAGTATCCAAAACAACAACTAACTCCAACTCTAAGAGCATTTAAAAAATAATCTAATGATAATTCAGGGGCAAAATGTACACTCAAAATGTAATCACTAATACAGAATAGTTGAATATGAAATTAATAGGAAATTGGGTTGGGTTGATGTTATTGAATTGGCATTTATTTGACAGTAATACTGTCACAAATATAGTGGTCAGTCATAAAATGGCACTGAATGAACATTTCTATTATAGATGTATCTTTGTTTCTGTTCCCTCTCTTTTAGTCAACCCTTTTTTCACCCCTAGTGCTCTACTACCTGTGGTGAAGGCCATGCTTGAGGCATGAGTAAACATAGTAATTTATGAACACTGTGTGTAATTGTAGTCTTCTGCTAGGACACAAGGAAGAAGGAGGCATGGAATCACAA
>CAKALG010016816.1:0-11307 GCA_916700815.1 Helicolenus hilgendorfi
CTCACACATGAGATAACCGGCCGACAAGTCGACAGCACGAGCGTCAAGTCACAAGAGGTCGTCGTAGTCCAGCATCTTCGAGTGCTGGCGGCTTTTCCACAGGCGGAACAGACGGAAGTCAAAGTACATCTCGATCATCTCTTTGCCTGCAGCCAGATGAGACAACACAGAGAAAAAAACAAGATCAAGATTTCACTACTGGGAAAACCTGAGCTCACCTAGCACCACCCATTATATCACACTCTGCTGATCATTAAGACAGGCTGTGGTATGTTGTGATTATAACACAGCTAAGGGGTGTTGTTCCGCCCCGACGTGAACGTGCACTACAGCAGATAGCATATTTATTTTTCTCATCACAGGCTAACGTAGTATTGATTTCATTATTTGGCTCTTTATTTTACATTATTATATGTTGCCATTTATTGTCCAACCACTGAGAAACTGTTCAGCGTCAGTAGGAGGACTTTGCTTGTACTAGGCCTGTACCTTATTTTGTTGTCAGGTTTGCCAATAGCTCTGGAGAGAGGATTCACTCTATTGCGGCCATAATCTCTCTCTCGTGTCAAGACCTGCGTTGGATAGTTTAAAGGAGTCGTGGAGCTGTGGAGGCAGTGGTTAGTGTATTTCTGCTGCGTTTCTGCTTGCTCGCATATTCTGGACAACATTGTGGAACTTCAACAAATCTACTCGTCCATCGAAGTTAACCTTTAATGTTTCCATCTTGTAGCCGGTTGTTCCGTGTTGGCGGAAGTGATCTCCCCCTGTGACCCTGTCGCTTAACAACCATGACAACACATTAGTCTAACTTTTTTCTCATTTTCTGAAAGAGCAAAGGAAGACATGAAACATTCCTCAGTTAGGTCAGTATCCCAGAGAACACCATGTCTGCTTTTAGTGTTGCTGTTGTTGTTAGATTTGTTCTCTGTTCAGGTTGTGATGTATTATGTGAGATCGATGTAAACGTAGTCAGATTATTGATGGAAATCTAGACGTCATCAATTTTGCTGACAATACTGTTGATTGTGGCGGGAGCAGGATCTGGGTCACTGAGCTGTAGATGATTTTCTGTCATGGTGCCATCAATCATTGCATCGGTGTTTTCAAAATAGAGGACATGCTTGCTGTCTTTAGGAGGTCATCCATTTGTCCAAACATGAAATGGTACTGGTACTATAGGATTACTGACAGCAAACTGTATTTTGAACCTAATGTTGACTTTGTTTTTTTAGAAATTGCAATTTTCTTGGGAAAGTGAATCCTTTCAATGGTTGTGTATTTATGATGATTCTTTTTTTCTTCTGCCACGAACACAGCATGACTCTAGGGAAGAAAGGTAATCTCCTGACTTTTCCTTGACCACCAGTAGGCTATACTTTTTGTCTAGTACCATCATCAGGACAAAATAATAATAATTATAATAATATAATAACATTCCCACGAGCCTCTGCGGCATGCCAATACATTCCAATATCATACCTTCTGATCTATCACCTACAAAACAAATGATTTGCTGTCCTCAAGGCAATATATGTGCACTTTATTCAATTGGTCAATATGCAAAAAGCAATCTGCACCGCAAAATACATGAAAAAAAAAACTAACACTGAGGTTTCAGGGCTGATCTCTGACCTGTAGTATTAAATTATTTTTTTTAATTTGTAATTTCTTTCTACATTACTATAGTCCCCAACCCCATTCTCATTTAATTCCATTAACTCCCTGGACATGCCCGATCACACTTCAATATCCTACTTTTAACTTAATATTACACAGACTTGCACCATCCTACTTATCACCTCTAGTCACTCCTCATATACCTGCTAGGGCTTTACGACCTCAAAAAGCCGGTCTCCTGACTATTCCCAAAATAAATACAACATCAGTAGGTAGTACGGCACTTCTCTCACCAAGTCCCCCTTCTCTGGAATCGTCTTCCTACTCAGATTCGAGAAGCTATCTCAGTCGAATCAATCAAAAGTAAACTCAAAAACATCTTTTCACATCAGCATTCAACCGCACTTAGTCTGCCCTAAAATATCGACTATGGTTTCTGCAGATTTTTTGTAGATTTTGCTAATGCTGTTACTGTTTTTATTGTATGTATTGTCTAATTTTCCATTTGTAATGCTTTAGTGTAGTTTATCTCACTTTTTTGCTGTTTTGCTAATGTTGCTCATTGCTATTTTTATTATATGTACAGCCCTTTGTGGCATGCTGTGTGATATTGGGCTATAATAAACATTGACTTGACTACATTCAGCACAGTCATATGAATAAAACCCAATAAGTGCTGAATGCTTCTTCACAGTATCACGGGTTGTATGTATGGAGATAAAAAAGGAAGGTGGGAAAACACATAGAGGTGATGATGACATTTTAATAGGAAAATAATTAGCATTGCGTCAGTACAGTAGATGTCGGGAAAATGACTGATGAGGGATGCAGAGTTCACGTTTGTATATATGCTCATGTTCCCTAATGTGCTGTCTTCATAGCTGAGCGGCTTACTACCATTGATTAATGGCTACTATTAACATTCAGCGAGTGTACAGGTGTGGCTGAATCAATGCAATACTGTATGTAGTGTGTGTGCATGGTGTGCATGCAACTCTTTTGTGGCACAGATGGAATAAAGATAAACAGAAAATCTATCTTGTGTTGAGTTTATAACTATTTGCAAATGTGCGTGTGGTGCTCTCACCCTCTGCAGACAGCTCTAGGGGGGACTTGAATTCGACTGAGGAGGGTCTCATCAGCTTCATCAGAGTCTGAATCAGCTGCAGGGGAAAGAAAGAGAGACAGAGAGGAGGAGTTACAGAGAGGGAATACTTCATTCCAAACGCCATCAGGCAAATGAAAACAAACAAACCAGTGGTGGTGGTGCAGAGGTACGCTTGTATGCAGAGAGCAGGAGGAGGCCCTTGCAGCACTTTGATTCTGTTCATGCAGCACTGCGGCTGAGTGGATGTGAAAAGGTCAATGTGCCACTTACACTGCAATAGCTGAGTATAAGTGAAAGGCACTTATGGTAATGTTTTCTGTCCATATAGACGCATCTGTCAGAGTGGATCCATAGTGAGGTAAGGGCCCTGGCAAAGCAGGGTCACATCCATACAACACCTAAACTTTACCTGCCTTTAAAAGCTGATAAAGAGCGTTATGATTCATATCTTTATATGAGGAAATATAAGGAATAACTAGAATTAGCACCTCACAGTTATATGCCTCCACCAACCAGTGAAGTTGCAGTTTACATCCATGTCTGACCAAAATGTAATCCCTTCATCATTTCATAGACATTTGTGGGAAATTGTCATAATTAGCCTATGAATTCTTGAGTTGTGGCCAAAAACAGGTTTTCTTAGGTCACAGTGACCTTTGATCAACCTTAGAAAGTCCTGTGTTTCTTTGACCCCGTCCACCAACCCTCCCACCCGTCCTTAGTGATCTTCCTCACTTCTTATATTCGTTATTATTCCACTTAACTTTCAATAACGGTTGCTTGATATACTATGTCACGCGCTCTGCAAAAATGTCGACATTCGACCACGTATCCGTGGTTTGCAGAAACATACAATGCCAACATTTGTTCCTGGCGACTGGGCTGAGTGGGCTGAACCTGTGTCACCGTCATTATTAAGACAATCTACTAATGATTCATCAGAGCATCATCAGTAGCTCACGCTGGGTTCGGGATACCGATTGAGATTCTCTAGGCTGCATTTGAAATGTGCAATGTCACTGAATGACACGCTCAGTGTTCATTTTAATTTGATATTCTGTTTCTAGGGTGACTCTGTAACATCTGTCTACGGACTACAGATGAAATATAGCTTCTTGGCTAACTCATTTATAGCAATGTGTATTATTTCCCTGTTAAATAAAACCAATAAATAAAATAAGACATGTGGATTTGATAAATGGCTCCCCTCACTGTGGACTCATACACTTTTATTGGACTTTTGTTCTTTGCAGAGCGTTATAGCCAAAACACAAGATGAGCACATCAGCCATTACCGTGTGTTTATCTGGAAGCCTGTCAGACCTGATGACACTCTCTCCACACTTTCACCGCCTCCTCCTCCTCCCTCTTGTTCCACATCGTCATCCCTGTCCCTTCTCTCACTCCCTGGGGTCTGGTCCAGTGCCAGCTGGTGTGCCATCACACATGGAGCCAAGCAGCCAAACGGCATTTGCAGGTTTCATCTCCAGAAGGATATGCCGTGCATCCGTCAGTTAAAAGAGGGTGATGATGTTTTATGCTTTTTGGTTTTCTTCCTTTATTGAAAATCTAAGATTTCTCAGAGTTTCAACATAAAAATGTATATAAATTACTTTACGGGCAGCAAGATAACTCCCTATAGTGCCTCAGATGTACGATCAGATATTTTTATACATGACAAAATATAAGAAACTAATTGGTCATATTTTGCAAAGGAATGTATTTTGTTATCTTGGTTATCAAAATATTCAACATTCAAGTTATTCCTTGAGAGAAACTGTGGGCACATTTCGGAAGATTTCAATGCCCCTTTCCTTGAATATTTGGAACATTTTTCAGTGGTGGGGACATGAACTGTCGATGTGAGTTGAGTTTCAGTTGTTGATTTAGTGCCGGTTTAACGGGGGTTGTGTCCCAGACTATATCTTCTCTTGTCATCATTGTGAGGTTGCCAGGCAACCAGCCTGTCTGTATAAGTTTGTATCTCTTGACACATGGAGGATGAAATCTGTTCAAGCCATAAAAAAAAACATTTGTGAGAGACAAACAGATCTGTCATATCGTAAATGAGCTCTCTGTTGATAATATTATAGCTCTAAATGCAGAGCAGGTACACAGCGAGCAGGCGTATGGTCTGTTGATCATAATGAAGAAACTGAACGCAGAACTGGAGCTCGGTTACCAGCTCTGGTGCGTAACCTGGACATTTCCCTGAGGCTTTACAGTGGCAGGCCATCAATAGAGCATAATGTTTCAGAGCCGGGGTCAGAGCTGCAAATACTAATGCAAGGAAGCTGTTAGCAAGTAAAATGTTACTACTACTGCTGTTACTAGAGCAGTGAATCTGATCTCATTAACCCTTATGCTATTGTTAAACTAAGTGAGTGCCTGCAGCGAAACTTACGGAGCCAGTCTGGCAACATTTGTGAAAAGTTTTTTTTGATAAGTGCTTTAAAAAAATCATTTTGCGTGGCCACGAGAAAATTATTGATAGTGTTGTTCGTTGACTGACCATAACTCCTCAGCCGTAGAGGCAGTATTTTGCTCTTGGACCTAACTATATCTGGCATGCAGATTCTTACGACAAGTTAAAACCATTTGGAATGCACGTCGATGGTTTCATAGATGTTTTTTTTCTCGCCAAATCATATGGCTGATGGGGGAACACACAAGCAACAGCCCGGATGTTATAGATGTAAGGCAATCAATGAATTCAAAATAAAATCCTTTTACTTTTTCTAACTTTTGATGTCACTGATATGTTTGTTGTGTTTGCTGGAATTTGGGCCATCTTTAATGATGTGAACAACACAGTTTAAATTAATTACTCATAATTACCTCTATTCTCTGCATAATAAACAGCATCACTCCAAAACTGACACCCATCCCACCACATCTAAAAAAGCTTGAATTATCTCGTTCTCATGCTTTAAGAAAGTTGAAACCACACTATATATATATATAGATAGATTTATCTATCTCTATATATATAGATCAGTAAAAAATAGTGTTGTATTTGTTAACAAAAACAAAATATACAAAATATTATATGCTAAAAACTAAACTATACTATATACTATTTTTCCATGACGAAGACACAACGTTGACAATGCGAAACACTGTATGAAACCAAAACTGGGACTCAAATGTCAATATATCTTTGATGAAAACAAAGAGTTGACTAAAATTGAATTTGAAAATATTAACTCCAATGAAATCTGTATTTTTGTTACAAATCAAGATGACACACCTTTTTTTTTCTATAAAATCAAACAAACCCATAACGTCTCTTCCTGTGCCCATGGGTCGTCTTCCCAGTAGCACACTTGTAACGCAGCGCCACATGGCTTCAGGAGCTTGGCCCAACGACAAGGTAGTAACGGCTGTGGGTATTGAGTGAAGTATCACTTTAAGGTTCCTTTCTTATGTATATGTATATATTTACTGATAGAGCTGTAAGGAGTGATGCTGGGAGGAGTATAGAGCGAGCATCATCGGATGGTAGCTCAGTCAGTCAGTCTATTAATAGCGGTTCTCCAGCTGAGCTAGCAGGAGTGCAAACAGGCAGCAGCCTCCCTGTTCATCCCCCGTGTGACTTGTACTGACTCGCTGTGGAGAAGATGCCAAATGTCACGACGGTGCACTGCTAGGGCTTCTTTATACCTAGAAGATACGTGCCCAAGGCTCGTACAAGCTCGGACTGTTAGATATTTGCTACATGCAGCATTTAATACCGTCAATTCTCAAATGCGGCCTTTATTTAGCTCAACTGCCGAGGGTACCAGGTTTATTTTGAAGGAGGCTTATATTAGAAACACACCTTTATGTCTAATTCACTCTGTTTGATAAGTATATTTAGTCATATTTTAGTATGAAGCTTCCTTGTTTACTGATCTGCTCCCTGTTAAATTTTTGTTGTGGCATTGTGCTAACTCAATACTTCCTGTATCTATTTCAAATTAAAAGCTCTGTAGCAGGGCTGAGTGATATGGCCCAAAAATAAAATCCCTAACCACACCCAATTTACGTTTTTAAATGATTTTTTTTTTCCCGTTGTTGTTTTGTTTTCATTTTAACAATGAAATGATTAACACATGTGCCCCTTCTTCGCATATGGGATACTATGAGAAAATTATTCGGCTAATGTTACCTGCTTTTGCTGAGCAAAACTCAGAGGAGCGTCTTGTCATTAAAGTGAAAATAGCACCTGAAAGGTCAGCCCACCTTAAGTGAGCCCAGGCAGAAGTTGTTGCTAACTAACCCTCTTCACCTTAATCAGCAGATGATCAGAAAGACACAAGAACTTAGCTCGGGTCTGAGGAGCTATGAACCGTGATTACCCGAGTTAAAGTGAAATTTTCATTTTAAACATCGTCCTATAATAACAAATGAATTGATAAAATTGATTTATCGCCCAGCTCTACCCTGTAGTATTTAATATATATGTAAATATAAATATTACTAACATACTACATGTGGCACCATTGTAAGGCTTATCACTTCCTCAGACAACATCCGTTTCTTGGTTTTTCTCTGCCTTGACTGCCCTCACAGCTTCATACAGCATTAAACACAACTCTAAGCATTGAGGTCAAGAGGTACACAAGCATACAATATGCATTAAATGGCCTTTACCCTGCCCCTATCTCTGATATTCCAGGACTATAATTCATTTCACATTCAGATGTTTTTTGTAAAGTGGGCGGAAGAAGCTCTACATGAGTTCTTAACACCAAAGTGCAGAACACAATGGCTGCTACAGCAGTAAGCAATCATAAGACGCAGTAGTGCAGGGGTTCTAGATGGGGCTGCATGAGAAAAGTATGAATATTTTAGTGTGTGGGCATGTTCGTGTGCATACGCCGTGAGTGTGCCTGCATATAGCGAGTGTGTATCAGTCTCTGTGGGGGTGGAAAGGGTCGTGGCAGGGGTACTGGAGGAGGTATGAGTGTGCGAGTAAATGTGTGAGCGTGTAATTGCAGCGAGGGTGAGAGGGTGTAGCTTAATTGAGTGGGTGTCAAGGAGTCTATTTTCCCTGTCATTCCAAAGTGCTGCGTTTGTGTGTGTGTGTGTGTCCTCCCCCTGCCTGCGCTGTGTGGCAGTTTGACAGCAGCATCAGAGCTGCAGCCAGGCAGCAGAAGGTAGTGGTAAAGTCAGAATTCATACACTTGTCCCTATGATGGATACAAAATATTACTTTCTTGTACATTATTTTATCTTTCGCATGCACAAAAAAATGCTTCCTCTTTAATTATTTTGCTGATCATATGCAAAAAGTGCTCTGGCATTTACCTTATTTGACTCAAAGCCAATAGATCGTCTAAATGATTTATCTGCAAGGTACTATAGGCAGCACGTGACTTTGAGTGTGTGTGTGCGTATTTAGGAGTCAGTGTGCTGCATGTCAACATCATTTAAAGTGAACTTTTCCACTAAGTAGTGGAGTGTGTGAGAGTCTTATTTGTCCTGACTACAAAGACAACTATACCTTTTCTCCATTAGCGCTCCCCAGCACATAGCAGCCCATGATGTGGATGAGGTTGGGCTTCGGGTTCAGCTTACTCATCAGCCTGCTGAGCCGCCGCCAGAACCTGGACACACAGGAGAGACGAGAGGTTGTAAAAAATCGACAACAAAATGGACGAGAGCAGCGGAGGAATGGAGAAAAGCGAGTTAGTACGAGGGTTCGGGTCAAAACTGAATGATGATTTGATGAAAGTAACCTTTATGGTTTGAGATTTCCATCGCATGCTTTTATACCACCTGCAATCATTCAAATGTAAAATGTATTCGTGATAGGGTTAAAGGAAAAGCTGAATGTTTTTAACCATCAACCCAATTCTTTTTTTTTAAACTGCTTCTAAGTTTCTAATGGAGCTGACAGGAATGTTAACCCAGAGGTGGGACCGAGTCACAAGTAAGTCTCAAGTCTTTGCTCTCAAGTCCCGAGTCAAAACCGACAAGTGCTGAGTCCTCAACTTTGAGTCCTAAACAAGTTAAAATGCGCTTGTCACCAAATGTAAAGCCAGTTGTTTCTCCGTCTGTAATTTTCAACCTGGACATTTTGAATAATGCAATTTGATTTTTTTTTTTGACCACCGCGTTTTTGTATGTAAACAAAGTTATGTGTGGTATCATGTTTTTTCCAACTGGCGCTCAGTAACGTAACGTTAGTTCTTCATGGTTCTTTCCTGCAACTTGATTTGATTGGATGCTGTCGGATTGGTTCAAACAAAATGGATCTTGGGATTTAAGTGTTGACTTGCTGGGAATGAACAGCGTTAGCGCTAGTTGATTCAGGAAATGACTTCATATGTGGCACACTTTTTAAATAACATACGTTTTAATCTTTGGGCTTCAGGGAAGGTATCCAGTATTTTCATGTCCAAGTGAAGTCACGAGTCATTAGTGTTAATGTCCAAGTCGAGTTGCAAGTCTTTGATTTGTCACCCTATTATCCACACCACACTTCCTACAGTATACTTAACGTGTGACTAATGACTAATCAGATACCATCACCTCCTCGCTGTCGCTATTCATTTATGAAAATTAAGACTGAATGATCTGCTGGAACAACTTTGTTTGAATGAATAATAGCTGTTCTTTGCTCTGTCTGATCATAATAATAGATTAATAAAACAAATGTTACATCAATAAAATGAAGTCTTACTGGATCATGTCGTCTTCCTTCTCCACCTTTGCGAAGGTGGCGACTTTATTCTTCAGCAGGTACAGATGTCCTGGACCTCCCTGGGGAAAGGTGTTTGTGTTACTATAGATTCTGGTAAGTATAAAAGTCAGTACAGTTTAAAATGGTCTGAAGAACTGACATCTGTGGTTGACATTGTGTGTAATCCCAAAACATGTTTGTTTTCTTCTACAGAAGATCCAAACGTCAGCATTGATAAGTAGTAAAATACAACCAAAAACTGTAGTGTTTTTGATATTGGTTCAAGCGAGGACCGAGGAAATGTCAAATAAGAAACTTGGGATGTACCTTTTACACAGTCTATGGAATATACCTGCATTCACCCTCTGTCTGAAATGCTCCGTTTTAGTGCCTGTCTCTTTAAGACCCCCTCCTGAAAAAGCCCAGTCTGCTCTGATTGGCTTGTGAGAAAAATATGGTGCACTTTTGCAAAGGTAGTTCTCAAGGGCCCAATTCCAAACCACCCCCTACACACTCTCCCTACCCACTTCCACTCCGTTTGCACGTTCGCGTGGAGGGTCCGCCATGTTAAGTGCCATCCCAAACCAATTAGCGGGGAGTGGAAGTGGGCTATAAAACCCTCCAACAGCGAGCAGCATCGATGCCAACATTACCAGCTGCCCTTACTGACGACGTACAATGCCGTTTTATGTTCGTCATAGAACTCGCTCCAATGTCAATTCTGTGTGACTACCTGTAGAAACATTCGTAAAGTGCTCAAACTTTACGAATTAGAGATTTAATTTATTCTACTTTATCGTCATACAGACATTATCAACTTCAAGTAAATAGATTGTTTTTAGGATCAAATATACTATACCCTTGTCTAGTCTAGAAAATGGTAGACAAGTGTAGTATAGCTATACAAATATATACAACATATCTTTATTATTTTTGACCCTTATAACCCCATCATTTATTTTGCCTTCAACTGTGCAATACTGACTTAACAGTACAATTATGTAGTGCATTAATTCAGCTGTGCAATTATCAGGTTTACTGGCATTGACACTGCATTTATTTATACTGTACATTTAAACTAATATCTGTATTTATTTGTGCTATTCATGCATGTTTTACACACTTACTGATCGATCCTATTTTTCAGCATTATTATTTGCACTGTTGTTATACATATTTCTTATTTGTGTTTTCTTATAATTTCTTTCTATTCTAGATTGGGAGTAACTCAATTTCACATGAATCAATAATGTATTTCTGATTCTGATATGTATTTATAGTTTCCTTGCCAGAGAGAGGGAAGTTTGTCCCGAAGTGGCCGCTGTATTTATACCCTCCACCTTAAAGAATGTGCTTCATTGAGCTATGAGTGTGACTACAAATGGAGTTCACTCCACCACGGAGTGGGAGGGTGTAGGGACCAGTTTGGATTTGGGCCAAGCTGTGAGCGATATAAATTATATTCTATTGAGTCTGCATGTGACACCGGTAGGGGAGCCTAATCTGAATGGCTTGTTGAATCACTTGTTTTACGACCAACGCAGCCCATAAAAAAACTGACTGGGTTGTCTTATTTCACAGTGAGACTTTCATAATATGTCCCATTTAAGTCAAGAAAGAATCAGAAGAACACTCAAAATCCCCCTCAATCAGAAAAATGAAGACAGTTAAGAAGTCTCAAAAGCGTCCGAAAGACCAGAGTTTCTGGTTTAATCTGCTAAAATGAGGAAGGATCAGGAGCACCCAGAGGAATGTTCTGAGTATAAGGGAACATTTTCTGTTTCACAACTGAGGACAATACAACTAAATAAAATTCATTTGGGTATGAAAAAAGAAATCAAACATTCTGAGAGAGCAGCTCATGTTCACTAATAATGACTGAACTTTACTAAGCCATGGGGATAACATAGTG
>CAKALG010016817.1:0-18070 GCA_916700815.1 Helicolenus hilgendorfi
CGACACAGAGGAAGAGGACTGCATGTTAGGGCAGACCTGGGTTGGAGTCGTGATGTTTGTGTGTGTTAATGAACTCAAGTTTGCACACATTTGTTTGTTTGTATACATTTGTTGCTCTGCGGCACAGTATGTATATATTTATGCAATGTCAGTATACACCGAGCATATGCAGCATAATTCAGACTGTTTAATAATTCAACAATATCAGCAGCAAGTCACTAGAAGTCCAGGGAATTTCAATATGGAGCTTCACAATAAGAGAACCAGAGACAATCTGTGGACTGTCAGCGAGGTTGTCAGCTAAGAAACATATAGGGTATGACTGTACTGTTTATTTTTACTGCTCGCAACAGCCAATCAGAATAACAATTTTTCCTGCCAAATGGATTTAAAGAGGATCTATTAAGCTCATTTTCAGGTGCTGCTTGTATTTTAGGTTTTTACTAAAACATGTTTACTTGCTTTAATGTTCAATAAACTGAATAATCTGCTCCAGGCCTCCAAGCTGCTGTCGGATTGTTATCCCAACCAAATTAAAATATATCTAAATTCAACCAACTCTAACTTGAACAGTCTGAAATTGTTGGCATAAAGTTGTGATTACTGACCTTTTTTGTTTGAGTAAAATGAAGCAGCGTCTACTTGCAACCTTTCCTTGAAAGTCTATGTCTGTAGGCTGTTTAATTAAAGTGTGATTTCTCCTTCTCAGACTTTATATGAATAATTGTTAGAGGACTGTCCAGTATTTCAAAAGAAAATAAATTAGGAAATTAGGCATAGCGTATATGCATTTACTTGAGATAAAAATATTTGCCCCATTTTTTCGAAATAATGAGATTACTATCTCAGAATTCTGAGAAAAGTTTTTTGAATTTCTGAATTAACGAAATACCTCAAAAGCTCTCACTTATTTGAACCCGAAAAGCCCAGTCTGCTCTGATTGGTCAGCTGGCCCATTCTGTTGTGATTGGTCAACCGAACCAAACTCTTCAGACTCCACTCTCGCTAGCTTTGTTTGAGAGTGTGCCAAACTTGCCACTAGGCAGGTATTGTGTAAATGCGTTACTTTGTGACATCACCACGTTACAGAAGAAGAGGCAGGACTTCAAGCAAGATGTTTCAGGCAGTTCGGGAGCAGTGTTTCTGCGGGGGAGAGTAACTCCCTTTGGCGTGGACTTTGGGCTTTGTAACTTTGCAGACCTTTTACATGCACAAATAACTATATAACACACTGAAGGAAAGGGCAAAGCACAATAGGTCCTCTTTAATTATATAAACAGCAGTCCTGCCCAGTACTCCCCAGGTTTGTACAACTTTAATGTGAGAGAGAACACAAAGCACAACAAAAAAACAAATACAGACAATGATTGCATCCACGACTGAGGTATATAGGAAGCTCCGGCACAATTGTTGTCTTCATTTTTGTGTTCATTTTCTTTTACTACCTAATTGGCGCTTGCTGGGTAGTTTTGTTAACTCATCAAAACAATGTTTTACGAGAGGCATCACTAAAAGCAATGGGAAATGCTGAAAATGATGCTGCTGCACACAATTCAAATGGAATGACGCACCTACATGCTGCAGCAGAACTGATGATTATGATGATTGGTGCTATGCTTTGTTTTTTCATTAAGATTTTTACAGTTATTTCTACTCTGTATTCAGAAAGCAATATGAGGAGGCAGTGCAGACTTGGCATCAACCCTGGAAGTTGCTTTGGCCCAAGAGTGAACTCTAAATTGTAGAAACTTAGTGAATGCAAAGTTCTCCTGCTTTGCAATCAGTAATTAGCTTGAGGCTCTTTGGGAGCAAGAGTGGCACTCCTTCACTGCAGTGATAGAAAACACAAAGGATTTTGGTGTATTAACATTTGTTTTCTAACCTTTTCAGGCAACCAAAGTTCTTCTTAATAGTAACATTTTGCGGCTGATCTCTTCATTTCTAACCGAAACTGACAAATCTTGTCTTTTTGTCTCTAGTATCATCTCAACAGGTGTCCCTCCCTTTCTCCCACTCTACAGCACGCCGCTAATTGTCGCTTCCCTTTTCGACGTAAACAACATAATGTGTCATTATGCAAATGTGCACTTATGAATGTGTTTGCCCCGCAACAGAGTCAGGGGTTCCTGAGTTTCAGCAGTCAAGAAGGAAATGCCAGCGAATTCATCAACATGGAGAAGTAGCGTTCAACTTCAAGGGGAAGGGAAGCGGCGCTCTCCCTTACTGTCACAGTTCTGCTTTATTTACAGGAAGCCAAATCCCTCTTTGGCTGTAGTTTTAATGAGGGCACGGTCAGGTAGTTTTGCAACACTGGCATAAAAAAATCTTAAAAAACAGCTTATTTCTCAACGTATTTATTGATTGCTCAGTGTTCCTCTCCAAACTGCAGTTTATTAAGTTTTATATTTAATTGAGTGGCCTATTCTGACAAAATGGCCCCTACTTAAAATAAACTAATACTGTTTGTAGGTTTTGGGCATATTTTTTTAAATGAATATTGTGAAAAATAAATACACATGACCTCTATTAACCTGAGCTAATGTCCACAAACATTATTAATGACAAATAATTGCCACTTGTCTTCAAACAAGACATTATTCATAACCATTAAAAATACTATAAATGGAAAAAGATCAATTTAGCTGATTAACTGAAGGTAAATCAGTCACATTTTAAGGTGGGAGAAAAATCCAAATACCTGTAAGGCCCAGAATAAAATATTGTTTATGTGACAACAGACGTCCTTTTGTATTCAATATAGCATTTAGGCATATGGACAACTCTCTGAATTATGAATGTAGCCTCCCACAGTTCATTCTCTGTCTGCACCTTAGTCATGGTAGACCACTTCACTCCCAGCGTTACTTGTTATTCAAAGCTGTCTTTGGCTCTCTGCACTGTGTAATTTGTGATATAGGCCTCTGTTTTAAGTTTGCAATTGCAAATCTGTCATAGGTCAATGCAGGCGCACCAACCTGTCTTGTTCATCTTCAAAATGTCAATATTTTATGAGCTAATAAAATCTGCCTTGTTGTAAGCTTTTTGACAATGCACTTTTTCAGATAGGCTAATCCAACGTTTTTTTTGTTGTTGTTGTATTTACTTTAAGAAGTGGGAGAATTGTATAACCACAAAAAGTTTGTCTGAAAAAATACAGAAATCACCAAATTTGGAAATACGTGGTTTTCACTGGATAGTGACGAATGATGTAAAATTGTGCCACATTTAAAGTAATTTACCAATTTACTGCAGCAATTTTGCATAGCTTTTGCGACAATACCATCTTTCAGTCCTCTACCATAACTTATTGGCTGATGTGCAGTTTAAAAAAACGTGAGACTTCTGCATGATTCACATGTATTTCTGCTGTTTCAATTTTTATTGGTTGTCTGCAGTTATTGCTTTGCTTCAAAAGCCCGAGGCACAATTTGCAGAAAACATACAATGTCAACATTTTCCCAGATGACTGGGTTGTGTTTGTGTGTGTATCCAGACTGAAGGTATAACTCCGCTCCACTCTCACACAGATGGCAGCGGAAGTTGCCCAGAACAACTGCAGTCTTATCGATCGTCCACTGAGCAGTTTGGGGGTTAAACGCCTTGCTTAACCCTCTTCTCTGACCTTTGGTCATAACTACCTCTAATGGTCCAGGAGTCTGTCCTCACTTCTTCATAATTACATCATTTATATATGAAGTACCTGCTTCAGGTGCGTAGTAGGCTGACGGCAGCAGTCACTCCAAATTACAACACAGAATAAGAAAACAAACCAAAACAAGTGAGTCTTCTTATAATTACTGTGCAGGAAATCTCCCTTTTATTAAAAGATTATTTTCTGAAGTGCTTCTCAACAAGAAAAAAAATATAAACCAAGCAGCTAAATCATAATAATTTACATTCAGCCTCTCTGTAGCCTCGCAGTGATTGTTTTTTTTCCCCCCAATGTGCCATCCTTTCGCTTCTGCAAGTATTGGAAAAGTGCCTCAGCAACTATTGGACTTGAATCTCAGATTGTGGATTGCTTAAGACACACCGTGTGTTTGTGTATGTAAACAGCGTGAAGTAGCGACTGATGAGTGTGATAAAGCCCTATCTGTGCCGGCCACACAGGCCCACCAAAGGTAATGGACTATCCGTAGTAGATAATAGGATATTGATTGATGAAATGGCTATCATCACGTTTTCTCTCCTATTTTATACGCACATAAAACACACAGATTGTAGAACACAGTATGCACTTCGGGGTGTTTTCCCTCCCCGGCTAACTCATTAATCTGTGTGTGCACGCGTCCTTTTTATACCGGAGGATTTGAACGGAAAATCCCCATATCTGACAAGAGAGTCCATTAAGATTCTGCACAGCACACCGGTTAAGGTTTCACTCGAGGGTGGAGGGGGTATTCTCTTGCTTTACACCTTCTCTCTCTCCTCTCCACCTTGCGACTCTCCCCCCCTCCTTCAACACACACACACACACACACACACACACACTTGTCACACTCTCTACGTCTACACCTTAAGGCGACCGTGCTGCACCCCTGCCTTCTTTATCTCTCCATATCTCTCTCTCTCTCGCACTGCAACAAACTTGTTTCCAGACTGTCAGTTGAGCTGCAACGACACTGCGGCACAGTCCACTTAGAAAAAGTCTTCACCTGGAGAGGGGCATTATTACCCCCCCCCCAAAAAAAAAAAAATGTCTGGCGTGACAGCACTGAAGAGAAAAAAATAGAAGAGCCGACACTACAGTGGAAAAGGCTGCAACACAATAGAAAAGAATAGATGAGGGAGCGGGGCGTTTATCTCTTTGTCCCGTTCCGTTTCATATTTCAAGAAGGCTAGTTTCAGAAGCTTTCAGTTTTATGAGCAGCATCTAGATGTTTCTAAAGCCCTCTATACATGATCTGTGTCAGACTGTCTTTGTTCTATGATGGAGAGAAAGACGATGTTCATCCTCCAGGAGATTCAGCCTCTCTCTCTCTCTCTGTAGGTGTTTGTTTCATTTTCCTTTCATGTGAGATGTGCTTCAGTTTTGCTTCTTGTGTGTTTGCGCAGCCTGTCATCTTTCCAGGTTACATGGTGGAGGAGGTTGTGTGGCTCAGGTTCTATTTGTTTGGTGACATCCTCCCACCCAGATCCATTTTACTTCATATATGTTTACATTCTATGTATAATTTCTGTCATTTGCCTCACATTTGGTGAAAAAAACTTAAGTTGAAATGGGGTTTTAATTTTAGAAACAAGTCTTGCTTTTCCTTCGAGGCCAAAAAGAGACTCGTCGCTGCCGCCTTTATGTCTGCACTGGACTACGGCGACGTTATATACATGCACGCATCTTCCCAAAGCCTACGCACACTGGATACTATCTACCATTGAGCACTGAGATTTATAACAATATTTAAAGCCCTTACACATCATCCCTCTTTGTATGCTCGGGTAGGATGGTCTGCCTTGTTCACCTGTAGACTGAACTGATTTTTATTTATAAGGATATTCTTGCTTTCCATCTTACCTTCAGATCTACATCTTCGCTCCCGGGACTTAATCCTATTAACTGTCTGATCTATGTTGGTTATTCTGAGCACACATCTATTGTAAGTCTGTCCATCCAGGGAGAGTGATCTGTCCTGTTGCTCTTCCTGAGGTTTCTTCCATTTTTTCCCTATTAAAGGGTTTTAGGAGGGAGATTTTCCTCATCTGAATCAAGGACAGAGGGTGTCATATGCTCAGATTGTAAAGCCCCCTGAGGTAAATTTGTGACTCGTCATTTGGGCTATATGAGTAAAATAACTCGACTTGTCACACATTGGGTGTCGCATGCTGTTTTACATCTTTTGTTTTACATCAGTCTGAACTTTGAACTTATTTGCCGGTGACCTTTAAATGTGAAGATGACAGCTGCCCCGTGATATAATCTGGAAGTGACCCGTGACGGACAAGAGGCTTATTCTGTGTGTGTCAGAGTTCACAGGACTGTACAACACCCACTCAAATTCATACCATTACTTTGACAGGAAAACTGTAGCTGTGACAAATCAAAACAGGATTCAGAGACAGTGCAGGGAAGGTATAAAACAAAAGTGATGGCTGGACCAATAAGGCTTAGGCCCCTATTTACTTGTCATCCTCGTACCCTTATTAAAATCCAGATGAGATTTTATCTTCAGATGTCTCCATCAGCAATCAGTTTGGGTTTTACCCGGGCTACATGTAAATCAAACTCGCCAGAGGCTGCTTGGTGACTGCCAAAAGTGACAGAAGAGGAATAACTTCTGCGATTTAGCAGTATAGTCACAATAGATATTTTAAATCTTTTTGTAGGCCAACCAGGAAGTTAGCATCACCCTGGTTCCCTCGACAAAAAGCCAATGGGATTTCTCCATTGGGTTTTGGATTATTGCAGTAAATTAAATCTGTGGCGAACGTTTATGATACTTACACGTTTTGTTCAGCAAGACAATCTCCAGAAATGAAGACCATTTTTATGATTTCTGAGGCGTGAGTACAACGTCAGGCTTTAAACAACCTACACCACGGTCGCATGATTTGTTTGTTTTGTAGTATCATTTTCCCGCCTTTTTAAGACACGTAAAAGCTTCAAAAATTCACTTGCCCGCCTTTTTTAAGACACGTAAAAGCTTCAAAAATTCACGAGTGGGATATTTACTGACGTATTTTATGCCGCAGAACAAAACGTTAAAATCTCTTCAGCTTGTGTTAACCACAGACCTTATTTCAGCCATCTAACTAAAGACCCATCGACTTAGAGACGAGGGAACCTTAAGTGCTAAAATGTTGGCTCATTTCTGGGTTTTAGGACTCATTGCTGCACCACAACATTTTAGCTTGCATTAGGTAATAACTAACACAAACACATCTTCGCTTCCAGGACTTAATCCTATTAACTGTCCCCAAAGTCTGTACTGAATCAGGGGAAAAAAAGGGCATTCAAGTATGCTGCTCCCTCTTCTTGGAATCAGTTACAAAATTACTTGAATCTTCGAGAGCTGTTTCCACTGAATGTGCTTCTAAAATACTTGGAAGCAAGCACATCTGGCTGTAGATGTTTTGAATGCTGATGAATGTTTTTTTTATGATTCTGTAATTTGCTCTTTGCCTTCGTTGTCTTCGAGGGAACCGGAAGTGCTAAATGTTAACTAATTTCCGTGTTTTAGGGATCATTCTTGCAGCACTCTATAACAGTTAAGCTACCATTAGCTATTAACTAACACAACCGCATGGATGGAAAAAAGTTTTGTCTTCATTCAGTTGTGGAACTGATCAGGGATCAGATAAATGCTAGAAACGTTTGCTTCGTCTTCAGTATGGCCATATGTGTTGAAATCATTGGAGCCAATTTTTCTAGCACTTTAATGTGGCACTAATTTCAGTGTAATTTTAGCTGCTATAATCACAGAGGACAGACCCTGTGAGTTACATTTGGAAGGAGTAACGATTGCAACATCTGGCCAGAATGTGAGCAAACAGATTTCAATCCATCTTGGATGCATTTACACTTTTTTTTTAATCTAATAGCTATTTGATCCGCTGAAGACACACAAAGTGACTTAAGTGTAAATGGGCTGATAAAGCACAGTAGATCTAGCAGAGTGGGAGAGCTGGTGGACCAGTATTTGTACCACAGTAGGTGATGGGGGAATAAGGGACAGGTGCGAAGGCGTAAACCCAAGCTACACCTCTGTGCTCAGTGCTCCAGATCACACCACTAATGATGTGTGAAGAGACTTTCAGACTAGTACAAATGAGCTGAATTGATTAAGGAATTCCCTTAAAGCCATCACAAAGGAGTTAACTGAATATTTAACATGTGCAGTTTTTTTTTGATTTTATAGCTGTAGTCAACAAGTAATATTATATGTGGATTGTAAGCATACTGTCACAGAAAAAAATAGACAATAATCTTCAAAAATAATTCTTTTTATTAAGTTTTTCTCAATCGCCATCAATCACACTCTCTCCTCATCCTGCTGCTAGACTAATGAACAAATCTGCATTTCACAGAAAAATCACAGCACTGTGTTGATACAGCATCCAACACTAATTTATTGATATCTGATACAGCTTTTGATCAAATCCCCCCAAAAAACACCTGAGGCAATCATTTAAATAATACCAATATTTTTGATGCATTAGCGAGAATGTTCAAGGATTTTTTGCCACAAACCGAACGTGACCTGGATTATTTTAAATTCATCACCTGATCATGTTAGCGTAATTCTTTCATGATGCTGGAAAGTCAAATCTTTTGCCGACAACCTCTCGCACGCATCCCGCACAGACTTGTGTGAGAAGCAAATCCACTATCAGAGGATATTACCTCCCAGGGTAATAGCGCCTCATCATTCTCAGGGATACAGTCCTTTGATATGCATTTTTAAAAGTGAGGCCTATCCCCGAGTTGCTTGAAGTTTCATGAAGGGAAATATTTATGACATTAAAAAGGCAGATAGAGCACTCTAGGGTGCCTATAATTGGTACTGGTGGGTAATCGTTTAGGATAATTTTGTCACTGTATGCTGAGGCGCCGTTGTTGGGCCCGGGAGTCCGATGTCAGACGATTTCCACGGGGATATAAATATGGTTTAGTAGTTTGGATAAATAAACAGGAATCAGTTAATGGGGTCCCATAATGAAAATAAATTCGGGAGTAAAAAAGTAGGAATTCTTGGCTTCTGTGGCCACTGGTCTTCCAACCTAAATGACAAAATACAATTTGACAGGTTGACAGAAACATGAACTCATATGAATGCTAATGTTGCAAGATGATAATACGTCAGTGACTACGTTTGCATGCACACTAATATTCCACTATTATTGAGAATAATAGACAATATTCTGAATTTGATACGGGTCATATAAACAGCAAATTCCCTTTTGGATATTCTGAATTAACCTTTTTTCCGAATGGAGAATTTTCTCATTGAGATGTGTGGGATATGCCGATATTATTCAGGTTTTAGGAGCATTCTTTGGACATGTATACAGCACATTCAGAATATTTGTCTCAATTGGTGATTTTACGGCGGTTTGCGACACACGGCCTCTTGCCTCTTTACGGCCAGCTCTGTGCGTTGTTCACAAACCAACTAGCGACAGTTTGCAGAGATGCATGCCCAAAAGAAAACCCCGCATTTTTGTTCGGAAGGAGAAACACACCCACTTCTAAACATTATGAACGACTTCATATCAACATTTTTTTGATATGCACAAATAGCACAACGCCGACCTTTTCAAGAAGGTGGTTGAAGGAATGAAAGAGGTTGTGTTCGCAAGGTCGAACAAGTCCGCCACCGGTTTCATGAACATGCACGGCTGCATGTTAACAGGAATATAAGTGGAATATTCATTTTCATTAGCTATGTAAGCATTTTAGGAATATTGTCTTTTTCAGAATAAAAAAAAATAATAATATTATGTGCATGAAAACGTAGTCAATGTTGTATTTACATCCTGCTCTGCTGCTCCCAAAAGGCCAAAACATTAATTAATGTTGCGTTAAGCGTCCATTGCAGCCATTTTTCTGGTGAGGGCTACCTCACTTTGCAGCATGTAAAAGGATGCAATGCCCAGTACTAATCCATCTGTCACTGAGCTAAACCTGTTAGACAGATTCCTGTCAAGGACACCCGTTGTATACTGGGTGACCTTCAACGTAAAACCAATTACTCATACTATTAATCATCCGTGTGTGTGCACCTCGGAGAGTAAATGACATCTTCGATACGTGAGTCCTTCACCAAATGGCATCAGATGTGAGTTGTTTTAAGTAGACGCATACAATTACCAGAAAAAACAAGAATGAGCTCTTATGCAATCATTCTGCCTCCTGTTGCAACCCTATCTCCAGCAAAGCTATGTTCCCATACAACTAAATTATATTCTCAATTACGTATTTTCAACACGTTCTCATTGCTCAACTCATCACATACTGACGCTTTATCAGATCCCTCGGCCTCAGCTTTTCGGTCGCAGTAAACACATGCTTAATGGTGTGAATTAAACAAAAACACTTGTTAAGGATTAGGCAACAAAACCTTGATTGTTTGGTTTTGGAAAAAAACAACATGGTTGGGTTTAAAATGACCACGTTTATACAGTGAAAAAGAAACTGAATGTTGTGAACACGGGACACGAACAAACAGCTGATTGAAAAGTGAAATGTAACGCACGGGACACAAACAGCGGTCTCCTGGATGAAAGCCTTGTGTTATTGAACCCATCCACCTCCCGCCCTCTGTGTCTGTTTCGCTCTTTTAACTACATCACCACCACAGCACTTTCTCTGTGCGTTTACCTTTGCTGTAGATAAGTCGGTATTTGATGCCCTGGGAATAAGAACGGGCTGGTATTTTCTCTCGGATTGCAGTCGCAGTTTTAAACACATGGTTAAGGTTGTAAATCGAAACAAAACGAAACAAAAGCACAACAAAAAACTACGTGGTTAGGTTTAGTAAAAAAACAAAAACATTATAGTTTGCCTTAAAATAAGTAGCCTATACAGTTGCTATGTTTTTTACAAGTTACGGACGTAAATCAAAGTATTTAATGGCATTGATGATGTTGATGATGTTGATAACAATGATATTGATGGTGATGTTATTGAGGATGTTGCTGGTGTCGATTAGAATATTCATGATGATGATGATATTGATGACGCTGTTGCCTGTCGGCACCTGTGTCCGATCGGAATTGAAGCTGTTGTTGGCACTTCCTCACGTTGTTCCCTCCTATCTATATCCTCGCCTATATCCTCAGACGAAAGCGTCTGTTAAATGAAATTTGAGAATTGAAAGTTAAAATAAGTCAATGTCAACTTTTGGTTTCACATTGGACATTAACCTCGATCTCCTGGGTGAAAGTCCTGTGTTTGTTTGATCCAACTATCCACCCCGACCTCCTCATTACATCAAAAACAAACGTAATCCAGGAGACAATACATTTACCTCGAAATGCTATTGATAATGCCGTTTCATCGTATGGGAAGGTCACCTGGCTGCCTGTTGAGTTGCAGATGCCTCAAGGCCACATCTGTCTCCCTGGTATCTACACTTAAACATCTTCTAATGGCATTTTTGTACTTTCTGCACACACCTTCAGGTGCAAAAAATGTTCTCGACATGTTCTTGTTTTTTAATGATCTGCATTCGTCAGTCTGCACCTTACTTGTTAAAAGCTTCAAGAAAGTCGCTCACATTGTGGGAAATATTATCCCAACAGATTGTAACAAGAACAGCTGTGAGTTTGAAAATGTTTTGCCAGTTTCAAGGAGACTAATTAGCTATTCTGAATTACCCATATCAGCTAATTAGGGTTTGGAAATTTCCATATTTAGCCAAATATTGTCAGAGTCATGTTTTGAATATGAACCTCAGAAGTCAGATCTTGAAACACAGAATGAGAAAAATAAATATTAAGAAGAATGATATTCTGCGTATCACAGCAGTAGTCGTCAAGTGAGTGATATTGTTGCATGAAAACTCCGGCAATAAAACGTCATTCTGATTGAATTATTTAGCTCTGCCTCGTCAACACGGGCCAACAGCTGGAGTGTGAAATAGACAGGAACGCGTCTCGATTCCCATTTGATTTAATCATTGTTTTTTTCCCCTGTGTGCATCTTTTCTCAAAAAAACACACACACCGTATGTCTTGTGTTTTGAAACTAGACATGCGGCGTTTCACGTGCAACAGTTGCTTGTTTTGAGAGGGAAGTTTGGAAGGACACAGAAGGACATTTTGAGCCCGGAGTCTTTTCCAGAAAAGTCTTTGAAGTGAGGGATCTTCGTTAGCGAGAGGCTGCACTTTCAGTGGAAGCTGCAGAAAGAGGCGGGTTTTTTTACACAACTTATGTAAGTCTCCCAGATGGCACCGGCTGCATTTGATCGATGACAGAGAGGAAAGATTCTGGAAACAAAGGGCTTTATGACTAGAGAGTGTTGCCTTTATTGTCACGCTGAGGAGGACATATATCACTGAAAATATCATATATATTTCTAATATTCAGATATCAATCTCTTCACAAGGTCATCTAGAGGACATTTGCATAATCATGTACTTATCCTCCCATGCACATGCATACACAACACCAACAGAGAGGAACATTTCCAACCCCTCACTCCCTTGAAATATGGTCACTTCACACATTTTCTGTTAAAACACTGCTCACCCAACTGTAAAAGCCGGACAGCACAGATTCCTTGTAACAACCCTTTCGGCTTTTTCTATCTCTCCACACATTCTCATTTATCTCACCTTGTTTATTTTTTTCCTCTATAGTTCTGAGAGTAATGGAAACAGGCAGGAGAGCCAATTGTAGACGATGCCAATGAAATTACCCCTGCAGAACAAGCCGTTCGCCTCCCAAGCCGAGAGGCCTCGGTATTGATATCCCCCAGATGAAACTGCCTCCCAATTAAACTCATTCATGTTAAGAAAAAATAACACAATGAGAGCTAATGCCGTCCCTTTTGACAGCCCCACACAGGCCAGAGGGAGGTAAATGGCAATTTCACCTAATTCACTTTTTTCTTCTTTCGTTTTTTTTTTTTTTTGTTGTTGTTGTTTAACTGAAAGGCTTGGTGAAATAATTGGCTTTCGTGGCAAACAGTAAGCATACGAAAAAGCGATTTCCAGGGGACGGAAACAAATGACGCCTTAAACGAAATTTGTAATGTGTATTAATGATGCAATTAAATTAGCAACAATTGTACAAAATGTGCCCTTTTATGAATGCAGTTTGTTGATGTTTGCAGACATTTTCTATTAAACGAGGGAGTGATGACCTTTTACTCTACCTCCACTACATTGCATTGTGTGTGCTAGCCCGTTTCCATTCCCAGGGCGTCAAATAGCGAGACTTTATCACGGCCGTTGGCATTCGATACCTCCGCACACAGCACCCTTTAGCAATGGTATGAAACGCACCGGGCGTTCCATTACAACACAGTGTCACAGCAGTTTATGAAATGGTTATGAAAATTCCCTTTTTTTCTGTGACACGCCGCACAACTTATTTTCCTACAAATGTCCAGCAACGCGTGATGCACGTGTCAATTTCCGCTCCAGTCTTTTCAAAATAAAACTACTTAGTTAGGTTTCGGAATAGATTGACCTGGTTAAGCTTAGGCAAAAAACGACTTAGTTAGGTTTAGGAAAAGATTGTGGTTTGGGTTTAAATAACACTAGAAGTGCAGTAACTTGGTGGATGAGTCCAACAAACACAGGGCTTTCATCCAGGAGACGATATATGATGAGTTGGCACTGGTGTAAAGTAACTAAGTACATTCACTCAAGTACTGTACTTAAGTAAAATTTTGAGGTATTTGTACTTTACTTTCCATTTTCTGTTACTTTATATACTACTCCACTACAATACAAAGGCAAATATTGTACTTTCTACTCCACTACATCTATTTGATAGTTTTAGTTACTTTGCAGATTCACATTAATAATACGAAATGTAATCAACAAATAAATGTATTATTGTTAAAATAAGAGGGAGGGAGTGGGCTACCCAGAAAGTAAAACCTAGCCCCACCTATACCAGCAGCAACATTAACATAATGTATACATTAATGTCAAAAGGGAAACATATGCAATATAATAAGGGGAAACATTATTCTGAAATGGACCATTCTGCATGAGTACTTTTACTTTTGCTACTTCAAGTAAAGTTTGATGCTAATACTTTTGTACTTTTACTTGAATGCATGACTTTTACTTTGTACTAGAGTATTTCTACACTGTTGTATTGCTACTTTTACTTAAGTAGAAGATCTGAGTGCTTCTTCCACCACTGCGAGATGGGATGAAAACATGTTGGTTGTGCTTCTATAGTAAATTGTCACTTTTTTGTGTCTGTTAACATGTTTTGAGAGAAATGCCTGCCAGATCTTATCTCTTTCTGTAAAGGACATCAGCGTTACATCAGCATGTCTCGTGGTGACACAAGATGAAAACAAACAAAACATATTTCATCTCGCAGTGTTAATGTGATACTGGCACAAATGTTGTGTACTTCCAAACATGACTTATTGCAATCAGCCGTCCTCTCTGATGTGTGCTGGTGAGGAATTAGACAAATTAGTTTCTTTTGTTTGTACAGACATAAATCATTGCAGCAATGTAACAACACAAAGCTAAAACAAACATCTAATGGAAGCTGGCTCAGCCACAAATAAGGAATAATTAAAGTGTTGTTGTTTTCTGGAACCATTAAAAGCCTTGTGGTTATTATACACCCAAATGTCTTGCCAGACTGTAATCTATGGATCTAATGAAAGGCTGTCAAATACATTAACAAAAGCAAACACTTACAACTATTTTTTTTTATTATTTATTTAACCAATCTGTGATCTTCTCCATGTTCAAAAGACCTTGTTGGCATTGATGAATATTTTAAAAAGTATATACACACACATACATTTCGACACCAGAAATCCCTCAGCTTGTAGATAACAGCCATGCTGCAAAAAACAAAAAGCTTTAAAGAGCGCTGGAGCTGACTGTATATCAGCGGACAGCTCTTCGCCCTGGGGTGTGTGTTGTCTACTGGGGGTGACTGAGGTCTCCAGCAGGGTTGCTAGACGGACTCTAACAGACAGGCCAAGAGGTAAACAGAATCCTGGAGAGTTGCCCGTGGCATCGCATACACGAGTGGACTACACGAGCACCTGCTTCAGTGCTCGGTGGGCATGAAATTGAATAGAGCGGCGGTGACGCAGGGTATCATCATGCATCGGTGTGGTGTTTTTTAAAAGTGTCGCCCGCAGTGCCTCCATGATCTTGTAACTGTGAGTTCCACTTTTGACAATGTGCCAGCTATGCAGGGCTCTCTACTGCACCAAACGCACACTCAAAGGGGAGAAAGTAATAATTGTCCCAGAGTGCTAATTAGCCATGAATCTGAGGCTTTTGTTAGGGTTGTTGATGGATACAAATGACTCAACACTTACTTCACCAGGTGCTGAAGCGTCTGGTTTTCAGAACTCATTTTCTGGCCTCTACTCGGTTTTGGAACTTCTTCTACTGGCATTTCAACACGCTCCCTGTCTCTTCCACCTGCTCGCTCTGTCAGCCACTCAGCGACGGAGGACAGCAGTGTACGAGTCAGCAGCAGGTGTCAGAGCACAATTCAACTAAGAAGTCTAACAAGCCTCATTCTTAAGCCAACAACGAGATGAAGCAGGATTCTGTACTGTGATATGTTACCACTTCGTTAGACCTTTTTCTGTAAACATGGTTTTGGTAGCTCAAAGATTTCTCTGCGTCTAAGTTAAAATGTGCAAAAAGCTAAGAGTTTCAGCCAGAGTGTATATTTAGTAGGACTGTCAATTAATTAAAATAGTTAATCGCAATTAATCGCAAATTAATCACACATTTTTTATCTGTTCAAAATGTACCTTAAAATGGAGATTTGTCAAGTATTTAATACTCTAATCAACATGGGAAATATGCCTGCTTTATGCAAATGTATGTATATATTTGTTATTGGAAAACAATTAACAACATAAAACAATGACAATATTGTCCAGAAACCCTCACAGGTACTGCATTTAGCATAAAAAATATGCTTAAATCGCAATATGGCAAACTGAAGCCCAACAGGCAACAACAGCTGTCAGTGTGTCAGTGTGCTGACTTGACCATGACTTGCCCCAAACGGCATGTGATTATCATAAAGTGGGCAAGTCTGTAAAGGGGAGACTCTTGGGTACCCATAGAACCCATTTTCATTCACTTATCTGGAGGTCAGAGGTCAAAGGACCCCTTTGACCAAAGGACCCCTTTGAAAATGCCCATGCCAGTTTTTCCTCGCCAAAATTTAGCGCAAGTTTGGAGCGTTATTTAGCCTCCTTCAAAAACCAAGATGCTTACGGCCGAAATGCCGAACTTAAGGCTTCAAAACAGCAGTCCACAAATCAATGGGTGACGTCATGGTGACTACGTCCACTTCTTTTATAGAGTCTATGGGTATAAAGGGTTTTTAAGGTCATTATACATAAAGGAATATAATAACAGTTTTTTTTTTCTTACAAACTAAGCACTAATATTAAAAGTATTTGGCCTTTGTGCCCCTAACCATCTGCTGCTTGTACTTTAATCTATATGAAAAGCATCAGTTAATACCCCGATGAAAAGCCTGCGCCAAACATTGAACATATTCAAAATTAGGCCTCGCTGAAAGATGTAAATTCAGTCAATCTTTTACTTCATGCTCCATTTCGCCTTTCAAATATCGGTAGCTTATCTAATTCCTTTGGTCTTTTATGCCTATCCAATATTTAATAGCCAGAGGACCCCTCTATAAATGAACAACCTCCTTATTAATAAAACAACTGTGCTGCTCCGGCGCTTAGGAACTGAAATGACACTCTGCTCTCTCTTTAGCTTCTTTGAAAGAATGTACAGTATATGTATATATGAGCCACGGGGTTAATGAATTTCTGAATATAAAATTATCTAGATTTCATTCATATCATTATTATTAACTCTCTCATCGTCATTATCAAGTAGCACTTTGGCTTTATGCCATTTTCCTGGAAGTTGCACTGGAATATTGCTATGGCCGTGTTAACGATGATTGTGTCCCCAGGCATGAATATAGCATCTATTAGCAGATGTGTCCTGCTCTTTATTGAATTTGGGGAAGTTTACAACCTCGTCCTAAAATCCTTTTCTTTTAGAACGTTAAAGGAACATACGCTGAGCATCCAGTCTGATCTTACATGTTCCTTATCATATTTATCACGTCCTGTTAGGGGTCGCCACAGCGAATCATCTGTTTCCATCTAGTTGGTAACCTGGGCCTCGACCGGTTACCGGTATGGAAATCTGATTTTATGATCCGCATACTTCATTTGGCTTAGATTTCACGCCTGATGTCCTTCCTGACGCAACCCAACTCATTAACTGCACCCGGAGGAAATACATGTTGTGGTGGTGGGAGGAAACCCGACACAAACACGGGGAGAACATGCAAACTCCACACAGAAAGGCCCTGCCCTTCTTGCTGTGAGGCAACAGTGATATATATGCTGTATTTATTATAATAGGACCAACTATGGCTCTACACTGCAAGACTAATGCAACAGAAACTTTTTGTCTTTTAGCATAATATTGTGCATGTAGCCATCAAAGTGCACATTTAAAATTCAAGATACGTTTTCCAGCTTTTAAAACAAGTCAGCTGGAAACATTAAAAAGTCAACCAACTACTGGAGCTACCGTTAGCTTATAGTTAACTAGGTAGCTACGGCTGATAAAATCTGCCAGCGACAGTTTTGTCATTTCAGCCGACAAAATCGCCAGTCGCCAGATAAAGAATGAGAAGCCCTCTTTTCTGATTCAACTGTTATCAGGCCATTAAATAGCCATTATCTGTCGCTATAAGAACTACAGATGTGGGTCAATAGGGGCCTACTGCATTGTAAAAGTGAGAGTGAAACATGTTGTAAAACTGAATTAAACGTTACGTTTTGAACACAAAAAGGCTTCTTTAGGTTTAGGCAACAAAACTACAACTTCTTTAGGTTTAGGCAACAAAATCACTTAGTTAAGTTTAGGGGAAAACATCATGTTTTGGCTTAAAATAACTATGTTTCTAAAGTGAAAATGAAACACTACACATTGTTGTTTTCACACAGGATGCAAACCCCGGCCTCCTGGGTGAAAAACCTGTGTTTTGTGACTGACTTCCACTTCTGCTCCTGTCATAATTACTACAGTCGGTCACTGTCGTCTTCTTTTATACCTTCCTTTGATGATCTACCATTTGAATAGATATTAAAGCCTACTAGTGGTTGTAGTAAGCCCCTATTACCCACATCTGTAGTGCTTATAGCGACTGATAATGCCTATTTAATATCCAGACCTCCATCTAAAATCAAGGACCCATTGTTGATGGGTAATGCGAGAAGGTATCTATGGGGCTAATATATTCTCTATACTGCCATCAGTATACATATCAGTGCTCATACACTCCCACCAACGGTGTAGACCAGTCAATTCTGGATACAATTTTATATAGAAACCACCCAGACTGTGCACT
>CAKALG010016818.1:0-10290 GCA_916700815.1 Helicolenus hilgendorfi
GTTTCAGTTTTAGTTAAATAAAACAATCACAGACTGTATAGAAGAAGTGGACGTAGTCACTGTGACGTCACGCATTGGTTTGGGGACTGCATTTTGAAGCCTCGAGTTCAGCATTTCGTCCTTTGCCATTTTGGTATTCGGCCGTCGCCATCTTGGTCTTTTGCAACCAGAAGTGACACGAGTGGGTGGAGCTAAGCACGATTGAATACTGAATAAGACATTTTCAGGCAACCAAAAAGGTTATAATTAACTTTCATGAACTGAAAACATACTGTGAAAGGGTTAAAGTTCTACATTGAAAACATTGCCAATCTGACTTCTTTTTGCCACCAGCGCAGTCGCCCGCTAATGGCTATTAGAAAGAATGCAAATTTGATGGTACTTCCCCAGTAGCTTCACTTCTCAGACCCGCAGGTAGCCCACTGATAATAACCCTGCTCCATTGGCCAGATCACCAATCAGATCTTTCGGCAATTTGTCTTGGTTATTCTGAACTACATACAAATTAAGTACAAGCCTTATCCAGCATAGGTGGCACCAGGTGCGGGCTTATGGCGCTTACTGATTGTCCATATGAAAAAAAAAAAGATGCTGCAGAGGTCTGAAGTTACCAGCTCTCTCTGTCAGTTTCACGTTTTAGTTTTGAGTTTCTGTGTCTAAATATGAACTTCTAATCAAGGCCCGCCAGCGTGAAATGCCGCGTTGACAGGAACACCGGTGGTGGCCGGCGAACCCTGAAGCCCTGCTATAGGCTGATTAACTTTCTATCGCTCGGGGCACCTTGTTGTCAGGCAGTCCTAAATACTCAGTTGTTCTTATATCACCATCCCGCCTCATGTGTTAGTGAGGGTATATGAAGGTTTGAGGCTACATATATTTCTACTTTTTATAAACTTTGCCAACTTGTTTGAAGTTTGCGCAGACTGACGTCACAGGTAGGAGACGCTGTACTTCTAACTCTCTGAAGGAATGCGTTATAGAAACTGATAAACAGAACATAAACATGATTTTCTTTTAATGCCTTACTGTCTCTTGATAATCAAGCGCCCATGTTTATATATTTATGTCAACTCTCCAGATTGAGAAAGTTAAGTGATGAATCAGCAAAAGTAATTGCGAACATGTTCTTTAGAAATCCATGAGGCCAAAAATATGACCTTGTGTATTCTTCAAGCAACTCAGGCAGCATCACCCAAGTGTTTAGCAGCCAGTCAGGTGTACAGTAGGTCAAAGTCTTTATATCTTACTTTTACTTTATTTAGTTTTCCACATATTTTCATGTTGAACTTCAGCAGTTGTAACTTCAAAGTCATACATTAGATGCAACGTTTTGGCTACTACCTTGCTTGCCAAAAATAAGTCCTTGGAAAGAACGTTTTATGCCTTTGCGCCGGCGTCAGCTGTGGCCGGAGGTATTATGATTTCTGGTTGCCCGACCGTCCGTACCATTTTCATGAACTTGATATCTCAGGAACACCTCGAGGGAATTTCTTCAAATTTGGTACCAACATCCACCTAGATTCAGGGATGAACTGATTTGATTTTGGTGGTGGAAGGTCAAGGTCATTGTGACCTCACTTCCATCCCATTCTCATGAACGCAGTATCTCAGGTACGCCATTAGCAAATTTCTTCAAAATTGGCACAACCATTTGGACTCAAATGAACTGATTCGATTTTGGAGGTCAAGGTCACTGTGACCTAACAAAACAGGTTTTTGGCCATAACTCAAGAATTCCTATGCTAATTATGGCAATTTCACGCAAATATTTAACAGGATAAAATGGTGAAGTGATGACATTTTGGACACACATGGATGTAAACTGCAACTTGACTGGTTGGCTGAGGCGTACAACCCTGAGGCGGTAATTCTAGTTTGTGACTGTAATAGAGACCAAATGACATCATTTTTTGATTGACATTTATAGGCTAAAGGTTTTCATAAATTGCATTGCATTTGTACATGTTAGATTTGTAGTTCCCATTTGTTTAAAGGTTTGTAACTGGCACCAGTTGTTCATGTTATCAAACTCTTTCTTGGGTTCCTCTGGATCCTGTTGGATTTAATTAAAGTTTTGCAGAGTGCCAATGGCCCTATGGTGGAGGTGGACTAGAAAAGTGTGGGCCAGTCTGGTTATCATATTTTTGAGCAGTTAAGTCTGCCCAAAGATTCTTTGTATTAGTTTATTTTTTTCTCAGCCTTCAGTGATGTATCAGGCTTTATTTTATTTTCAAGGTCCTCAATCCCACGTTTGCTCCGCTTTTATACTGATGGAAAGTGCTTTAAAGTGTGAATTAAACTTGAAGATAGAGAATTTTTTTTTTTTTTTTGTATGTGCAAGTGTGGCTTGTCTGTCTGTCTGTCTGCCTTTCTGTCATACAAAAAGAAAAGTGTAGGGGCGTATGACCCAGATCGTGAAAAGAAAAGAGAGAGAGAGAAATGAGGGACATGGATAAGGAGAAGGAGGAAATGAATGATTTTTGGGTGGGTGATGAAAATTGGTGGCAAAGAAATAAGAGCACTACACAAAAGTGGATCATGGGTGGGGAGAGAAGTGGACTGGAGGTTCCAAGAAAAAAAGCTATGGTGGAGATGAATGGGTGAGGCCGAGGATGGGGGAGAGCAGTGGTTGGAAATGGAAGGCAGAGAGGTTGGAGCGATACAGGCGAAGAAAAGATAGATGGTGGCGGGTCTGGAAGAGTAAGTTGTGAAGAAAGAGTAAGAGAAGTGAATCCTGAGATGAAATAATGAGGGCAACAGGGAGAGAAAGATGGGAAGGAGGAGAACGTAAGGAGTGAGGGCAGTGGGCAAAGATGGAGGCAGAAAGAGAAAGCGGAAGAGGAGAGAAGTAGTGGGAAGGGAGAGTTAATAAATAATGTTTAGTCTTGCACCACTGATGTATTTTTTAATGTATTTCCCTCTTTACTCGATGACCAGAGTTTCTTTTATCCCATGCAAGTTCGCCTAATTTGTACTGGGAGAAACTGTGATTCCTTGGCCCCCCCACTGAGGTGCAACACAACCAATGAGAACATTTCTGCCTCCAAAGCTCTGGCTGGAAATTAGTTTGTGAAACTAAAACTCCAGAAGATTGCTGTGGATAAACTACATATAAGGTCTAATTATATAAGCACACGTTCAAGGACCCCCTCATAATCATAACACCGAATAAACATTTGTACTCTTAGATGCCATTGGAATTATTTGTATTGTAAAACTTTTCAACCAAAATCACCATGAAACCTAATACCAGTTTCATAGTGATAAACAACAACACATTTCAATTTGAGTCATATTAATACCATTTGTATACTTTTAAACAGAGGGTCATTTCATTGAAATTGACTCAACTTGACAGCATTTGTACTTTTTCAATTGATCTTAAAGGTCCCATATTGTAAAAAGTAAGATTTTAATATATTTTATATTATAAAGCAGGTTTTAGTACTATATAAATACTGTGAAAGTATCGAAATGCTCAATATACAGAGAAATACAATCAACTTGTTTTCAGAAATTGTGCGTTTGAAACAAGCCGTCAGGATTTCTGTCCATTTGTGATGTCACAAATATACAATACTTAGACCATTACACAGTTTTAAATGTAAACATTCTAAATGTTTCCAAGTTTATTTCCTGTTGCAGTGTAGGCAAATGACATCAGCTGACAGGAAGTAAACATGGACCCAAACTGTTGCTTAGCAACGCAATTCCATTGCAATTCCGTTGAAATGCACTAAAACGGAGCGTTTCAGACAGAAGGTGAATACAGGTTTATTCAGACAGACAGAATGAGGAAACATTTAACATTATAGCATGTAAATATGTTCTAGTAGAAACACAAAATACAAGTATGTACCTGAAAATGAGTATAATATGGGACCTTTAAAAGCTTTTGTAAAATGAACAGTAGCAAGAATGGCATAGTCCTAATAAAGCCAGATATTTAAACGTACCAGTCTAAAGCTGACTTTCAGTAAGTGCTTCAACTTCAAAATAATGAATTTATTGCTGTGTGTCACTATCATTCCGACAACTTTATTCATCCCAGAAGGACAATTCAGTTTTACAATCTGCCCAGACCAACTCATATCAGAGTCTCAATTGGCCCAAAGCTAACGTGGGTGGGAGTAATGGACACAATATGCTTGTATTATTGGCGCAAATGGTCCCCTTCCGTAGATATGCACTTTTTAATGCTACAGCAGAATTTTATAATTTCTAGCAAATTATTTTCCAGACCCCCTGACAGAGGTCCACGGAACCCCTGGGGGTTCCCGGACCCCACTTTGAGAGTCACTGCATGAAACTGCCAGCCGTTTGCAACCTGTCTGATTGTCTGAGATCTCAGTAATTATGAATATAACTCAAGGTATAATAAACCGTGGTTTTCATTTAGCCCTTGGTTTAACATGTGGAAAACTGCTGTTTTTACCCAAATAACCCATAATGTGACTGTATGAACTGATTCTTCTCCCTGCAATGTCATTGATAAAGTCACACACACACACACACACACACACAACGGAGTGTGTAAACAGTAATGGGGAGCCCTAAGGCAAACATCAGGAGCAAGATACAAAGTGGCATTGTACTGATTACAGTTTTATTCATAAATAGTAAAGTTAACAACTGGCATATGCTGAGAATCATTTCTCGCTGCAGCACACATAAGGAGCTGAAGACAACACATATGTTACCGGGCCAATCTCTTCTAGTGCAGCTGCACACAGCTATCAAATACGGTAGCCTCGGGTATAAGAGATGAATTAGGTTGGAAGATGGTAAGACCAGGAACCCAGACTAAGGAAATAAAGTGTATTTAATGCAGGGACACTTAAGATGTTTGCTTTGTTAAAGTGGACTTATTTTCAGTTCATTTTCAGTGCAGCAGTGGCCTGCGGAGTACAGTACTAGAAGGAAATGACAGACACACATCCACACCAGTCCTCCCAGTGCTCCAGCTGTCACTGCTTGGAACGCAGATGTACTGGAAGCAAAAAGGTATAGTGCAATAAATGACTGGGGTCGAAGCTATTTCACCTTCTTGTAGATCCTAAAATACCATCTTCCCTTTCTCTTCCTGTCTCACCTTTCAAACACTGAATACATTAGCCTGTTATATATCAAGCTGTTTCCTATTTAGCATACAAAATATATACACTGATAACGCTGTAGCATCGCACCTGTCACTACCAGTGTGTCTTAAATAGAAGACTTTATTGACTAATTATAGAAATATCAGTGTCTTTTCTACCCAATAGTTCCAGGAACCTAAGAAACTGAGAGATAAAATCCTAAATGAAAAGTTTCCTTTCCTGACTTAGTTTTTCCACCATTCGTAAAGAACCATGATTAGGCCAGTTATGTCTTATTTCCTCTGCATGGTTCGGCTCGACTGGACTCAACTCACTTTTGGTACCAGGTCCTTTCTCTATGTTGTTTTCCACTGCTGATAGTACCTCCTCAGTGTAGACAGGATTCTCATATGATTGGCGTAGCATTGCCGCGGGAAACTGCTGTGACATAATCTTCAACCCAGCAATCGCTGAATTCTTTCATCGGCACCCAAACAGAGGAACGTCTGCACTTTGTCAACTGTATGGCATAGTGTACAGCGTAGTGTACTGCGTAGTTTTGCAGGTTATCATTTTTTAAAAATCTTAGTCGCTTCAATAAAAAAATTGCGGTCGCTATTGACAACCCGTTCTAACTCCCAACTCGTCAAATACCATAATTTGGTCAGCGCCCCTCGACATCTGAAACCGAGGCACGGAGGCACACTTTAGCAACACTAGTGACAAACCAAGATTTCAACTAACTCCAATGTAAACCCACCCACGGCGTTGTTTGATGGCCGAAGCAGGTGACAAAGTATTAATAGCGTGAGAGTCAGATAGACTTTCAACCAGGGGGCCAGTGTTTGTGTCCCATGTGAAACTAAAAGTAATGTTGACTTATTTTGTCGTTAGTCACATGATTCGTCGGTATCATCAGTCCTGTCACGTGAGTCACTAGTTACGTGAGTCGCTAGTCAGTGAAGTTAATGTCAACCACGATTGTTTCCTAACACTAACTTAGTGGTTGTGTTGCCTAAACCTAACTTCCTGTGAAAACAGAATTTTATTTTGAAAGGACACTGTGCATGTACCAAGTGTATATATTGATACGTTGTCCCCGGTCCGTCCAAAAGTAATGCAAGACGAGTACCCCATGCGTCTGTCTCCCATGCAGAGGGGCCCTGACCAAGCGGTGCTTTTTGACGGATTGGAAGTAAGAATGTGTTGCTATTGACGGTAGCTTGGCTTTTTAAAAATGGCTGGTTTGTGCAGGATGTCCTGCGTTGCGCTGGTGACGATTCTCTCTGACCAATCAGTGGTCTGCGGTGTTTTGATTCCACCTTCTAGTATCAGCTCAGCCCACTTGGATTCTCGACCAAGGTGGTACCAAAAAAAAAGTATCCCGTACTATCCACAACTTTTGCAAATGCAAAACCAAAAACGAGTGATTTAAGTTGAGTAGTTTGAACACAAAACTGACATATCATCATGTTTTAAGTTGATATGGTGAACAATATATACCGATATTCACTGGAGTCCTGTCTCTGGTCACCTGGTTAATGGCACCTGGCTAATGTAAGACTTCTTTCACATTGTCACATTGTCACTTGACACATTGTTCTTAGAAAACGATCAATTCTAGCCGCTTTAAGGAGATAGTGGAAAGGAAAAGTGCAGTGGCGGAAAGGGAAATTGAGAATGCCAGAAAGACGAGATACCTGAGTAGTATAACAATGATGTGCATTGTTTACTGGTCACCGAACTGAATTAACAAGTTTTCACGGTCTTCCTTGCTGTCTTGCTTGTGGTTGAGAGTAGTTAAATGTTGAGTCTGACTGGATCCTGTTCACAAGTTGTAGCTGTCATGTCTTGTGTTCAACCAGCCAGTGTCACAACCCGGAAAAAGAAAGTTGTAGTGCGATGGGAAAAGCCAGCGACAAAGTGTGAGAGGGAAGGCTTGTGGGTGGCTGATCTTAAATGTATTTTGGATGGGATGGCCATAAAAGAATATATTCTTCACCTACCAGGACCTAAAGGGACACACACCACTAATGGCATCTGCAAGATTTCACAGACCGGAGGAAAATAACCAATCAGAGCCGAGCTGGAGCCTTGCCGTCTCTGCCGTCTCCATCAATCCCTCCGGACTCCGATCAAACGGTCAAACTAGGCAGCGCTGATCAAATATGAATAAATATTCTGTTGCTGTAATGCCTATTTCTGGCCTCAAATGTTTTGAGAAAGTTTGTGAGCATGTTGAGATCAGTTGAGGAAATACCAAGCACCGCCCAACAGCTGGAGCACATAATTTTAAAACTAAACAGTACACTACAAGATGTTTCTGAAAACATTTTATGCAAGAAATAGGCAGTACAGTAACAGAATATGAATTAATATTTGATCATCGCTGCCTAGCTTGACTGTTTGATCAGAGTTTGCAAGTGATGGACAGCTGCCCCCGTTGAATGAGCAGCCAATAGGAATGCTCTATCTCTCTGAAATAACCTGTGATTGGCCGAAGTCTCCTGTCACGGGCTAGATTTTTTAAAGTCTGGAAACAGACCCATGAAGAGCTGCAGAAGTTTACTTTTCTCTCAGAACACTTGAATTACAATATGCTGAAAGGTTAGTATGGATTTTTTGCACAATGATGCCAAAAACATTCTGCCTACGATCACTTTAAACACGTGGACAAAGATGAAGAAGATGCACAGTTAGAGACAGAAAGAGATACATTCCCTGTTACATTTAATTTCTGTCTGAAAGAGGCCACAACTGCAGACGCCAAGCCACAGGCAGGTATGTTCACCCATGCACAGTCGCTCATTTAGCAAATGACAGCCAGCCAATGGCTTTGGACGTACTATGCAGAAAGGCTTTGATTGCAAAATATAGATAAATACAACTCAATAACCGAATGCATCATAGGGATTTACTTTCGTTTTGGCTGGCTCATTTAATGCCGCAAGGTCACTTCAGGATTTGGGATATCATCAATGACGTCGTGGGGGGGCTTTGGAAGCAGGTGCCGGGGCACTGGAGAGGCACCTTCGGGTGCATAGACTGGCTTGTTAGTTAGGCAGATTGGGGGCAACTGTGGCTGGCCTCTGAGAATGCTTCTCGTTTTCTTTGTGGCACGGCCTCTTGAGAAAAAGAAAGTAAGATCTCTGTTTTGCCATGGGGAGTTAGTGGACCTTTACTCAAGTTAGTAACTAGACTTCATGAAACCTGTTGTTCCCTGCTGGCTGAGTGTGCCCTCTGCTGGTGCCCTCTAAACTACACTTTTTTTCATTCATACATTTTATCAAGTCATCCATCGTTCAAACGGGCAGCACAGGCACAACCATCCCTACACACATGGGTCAGATCAGGTCGACTGGGGAAGTACTATCTCAAGAGGAGGAACTACAACCCTGGGAAAACTGGAACCGTGGGTTCCTGAGTTCTTGAGTTTCTTGGTAAAGGTCACTGCTAAAAGTTCTGCAGCAGAAAAAGGCCAATAGTCTGCAACAGAACCAGGAAAATGCTGCTTAAACAATATGATTTCTGCTGACTCATGTCAGCTTGTTTCCCTGTAATGGCTGAAAAGTCTCCCTGAAATCATCAGGACAGCATCATTTGTGAAGCAGCCAAGACATATGTCACTAAATGTAATGCTTCCTCTTGTTTTATTACATATTTCTCATATTCAAAAAGTCTTATGTTATCCAGAATCTACCTTCAATCATTAATTTCTCATTCTTAACAATTGGATCTACATTCCCCAAGGTTGAAACACTCACCTGTAGACTTCTCTCACTTCACAAAGAGAAATTAAAGGGGAACTACAACCACTTTCAAAATTCATACATGATATTCCTATGGTCTAAGACAGTCCAAAAATATCAGTTAACATGAACAACTCTCTCCAAATCAAAAAACTAGAGTGTCAAAACTCAGACTAGTGATGTCATAGGGTATAAAGTGTGGATCCGCTTCATAGACGATGAATTGGGAGAGCTGTTCTAGATGACACTGGGAGCACCCAGGGGAATGTTCTGAGTATATGGGTACATTTCCTGTTTAACACTACAATAGAATAAAGCTCATTTGGGGATAAACAATAAAACAAATATTCTGCGGGTCCAAAAACTCAGTCTCCCATCCATTGTCTATGGAGCAGCTCCACCCTTTATACTTGATCACAAGTTTGATACTTGGGATTGATTGAACTTTCCTATGCTATGGAAATAACATATTGGAATTCTTAATTTGGGTGGTGTGATGATGTTATTTCCCATATTAGCAATTTCATTGTATTGAGACAATTTTTTGAAATTTGACCTCGCTGTATAAAATGACCTGTGCTGACCTCTAGGATAATCACAGCCTCATGACACTTTACAACCACAAACTAGAGACTGAGCAGTTTCCGGAACAGAAGTGCCCACCATCGCGTTGCTGAAAAATGAAATTCCTGCAGAAATTTCAAAAGTTTTTGATACCAAATCACAGCATAACTTTTTCTATGGTGTCCCTCAAGTTCTTGGTGTCTTAATGTGGTATTTTGGAGGGATTATTATTGATAATTTGTTATCAATTCTCAAGTGGTAAAAAATGGTTAAATTTAGAAAAACAAATTCTCCTCCAATCATGTCAGATTGGATCTTAAATGGCAGGTTTCTATCAAATAACAAGATGTTGTTACGCTCGCAGCAAGCGAACAGGACCACATCAGTACCAAGAATGGATTAAAAAGTCTGATCTTCTTAAGGCGGCCGACTGACGCATCAATGAGCATCCGTCGGCCTAGTTTTTGCGGTGTGTCTCCTGCACCGTTGGCTCTAATCTACCCGTGTCAGAGTTTTTTCGGCCGATTCAAAAAGAAATCACTCTGATTGGCCGTTCAGCTCAAACGAATCAGTGCATGAACAGAAAAACAGAAGTGAGGAAAGCCAGCCAACGAAGGCATAGAAGGCTCTTCTTATATTTCATCTTCATCTCATCTGATCATTCCAATACAAGGATATTTTCACAGCAGCATGGCCATGTGGAATGAAGCTAAGTGGTGAGTGAGAGTGGTGTGAAAATGTTCGGCATACGTTGCTTTGTTTCATGTACGTATCATAACGACAGCATGTATAGCTGCAGTCTTCCGGTTACCCCTTTGAAAGACGAATACAGACTACCGCCACCTGCTGGTAGGGAGATTTATTTCCTCTCATGCAGGTGCAGAACGTACGTGGTAGTT
>CAKALG010016831.1:0-11319 GCA_916700815.1 Helicolenus hilgendorfi
CAGTCACTCTGGAGATCAACATGCTTATTTAATTCGATTCACCTATCTATTTCATACTATCACAATGCTTGGGTGCCGATTCTACAAGTATTGCAATTCAACATTGTGATTTTCTGTTAATTTTTCTAACACTACACCATGGGAAAAAGTTGAATCATACCCTTCTAAGGACTTTAACTTTGGAGAATATCTAAATTAATACAGCAAGAATGTTTGTTATTTGATGTCCTGAAGTCAGATATATCAATAATTGTCAGGCATTATTTATTAATTTGCATGCAAATGTTCACTACACCTATCTCCCTGGACTTTTACTTTGGAAAATATCTAAATTAATACAGAAACATTTTTGGATTTTCAGCAAGTATGTAGTCAGAGATGTCCTGAAGTCAAATATATCAGTCATTGTCAGGAATTTTAAATTATAAGAGACATGTAATGTTTTATACTTCTGGTGAATATAATCCAATCAATCTTAGTTCCATATTTGTATATACAGTTCCCTTTGTTAACACTTTATTTTGAATCTCCCGATTCAATACTGTCACAATACTTGGGTGCCGATTCGATATGTAATGCGATTCTACAAGTATTGCAATTCTTTATTACGATTTTTGGTAACTTTTTTTAACACTAGACCATGGGAAAAAGTTGAATCATACACTTCTAGGGACTTTTACTTTGGAAAATATCTGAATTAATACAGTAAAAATTGTTTGATTTTCAGCGTGTATGTAGTCAGAGATGTCCTGAAGTCAAATATATCAGTCATTGTCTGGCATTATTTATAGAAAAAATTCCAGCAACCCAAAAGTCAAAGAATAACGGCATTTCCCTCACAAATTAGCGGCATTTTTTTTTTTGAAATTATAAGAGACATATAATGTTTAATACTTCTGGTGAATATAATCCAATCAATCTTAGTTCCATATATGTATTTTGTATATACAGTTACCTTTGTTAACACCTTATTTTGAATCTCTCGATTCAATACTGTCACAATACTTGGGTGCCGATTCGATATGTATTGCGATTCTACAAGTATTGCAATTCTTTATTGCGATTTTTGTTAACTTTTTTTAACACTAGACCATGGGAAAAAGTTGACTCAAAAGCGGCCGCTTGCTCTTTGTTTTGGTTGACGGGTACGGAATGGATATGACATCACGTTACTCAGACTACAACAATAAAAGTGGTTCCTTTTAAACTCCGCATAGACTCAAATGAAGCAAATATATTGATTCTGGCATAAAAAAAAAATTAAAATTAAAAATTAAAATTAAAAAAAAGAATTGCAATACATAGGTGAATCAATTGTTTTCCCACCGCTAATATTTAATGCAACATAGACACACAATTTAGTAGACTACAACGTTGAACCACAGCAAGGTCATGCAACATTTATAATATAACAGAAAACAGTGAAGTAATGCTGCAGGACATAAGCACAACAAGTGTGACCATGCAGGATGGGGTTGCTCTAAGTCCATCCCTCTAGGATATATTGTATTCACACCATATCAGATAAAAAATACCATAAAGTATGATAAGTTCAAGAGAAGCACACTACTGAAAAACAAGATGCTTCAATCTTGATGGCGTTTGGAGACATTATGTTATATCAGCCTTACCCGCAGCTCTCTATATCAGTCAGGTTATGCAAGATTAACATCCAAACTCATGTAGTTGTTTGTGTTGCAGTCACTCTGTCGAGGTATTTAATTCCACCGCTGTGTGAGGGAGAGGCATTTGGCAGACTGGAGATTCATTTACCACTGTGATAGGACTCGGTGATGTTTGGTTAACCTCCAGGCTCTCTGTGGTAATTACAGGAATATAGATGTATGCTCAAGACTACAGACGTGAACAATTTCCAGGTTTTCTCCTTTTTGAACGCAAATCTGCCACTGATTCCAAAAGTACAGTACATCCAAAAACCCAGCCATCAGTCATTATTTCTTCTTTTTTGTGTGTTTTCCATATTGCATCCCACCCTGCTGCAGCTAATCTAGTTTCTAATTTAGGTTCAGTGTCTTGGCTCGTTGCAGACACATGGTCTGACGGGATCTCTTCAGCAGGCCAGCAGCTCAGAGCTAACTCGCCCGCTAGACCTGTCTCAGTGTACGGCTGATTAATGTGCACTAACGTAAAAAATAATTGTAAATCATGTAAAACAAAATCATGCCAGGATTATAAATAAGAATTCTTAAATTTCGCTGACAGTTGATGCCTTCATTCATAAAGTTGTTGTATACTGTAGACAATATTACAGTACGTAGCTGATGCTCTAGTTCACAGGAACAACGGGGCTTTTGTTGAAAGACACTCGGGGGCTCAAACCTGAAACCTCTGGATTAAAGGATGTCCTTCTGAGCACCGGGGCACTCGGTAAACCTCATTGATGCCTATATTTGGTTCTACCGCTCTGTGAAAATCTGTGGCTCGGATAGGAATGTTTGAGCAGGAAACAAAGTGTGAACTCTAACTAGTTTGTTTTCTCCTCTGTTTGTAGCCTCTTTGTCTGTATTAGTTAGAGGATTGGCTGATAGTGAGACCGGCCTCCTGACCGTGAGATCATAGAAAGATTCACTTATTTCCTCGGGCTGCCTCCTCTTTGTTGATCAGACGACTAATCGGACGTTTTGGTCTTTGTCAACTAAGATTTATTTTGTCGTTTTTCAATGCTTTTTTTCATGCTCAATGACGTATTTCCAGGAAACGTATGAGCACATCTCTGGTAAACACTAGATTTAAAGTGGTGCTTTTGTGTGATTCTTTGTGGAGAAACTCTGTTTTACAGATCTGTCGATAAAATCGATTAGTCAACAAAGTCATATGAGTGAAGAATTTCTTTGGACAAGGACAGCCCTATTATTTCCCCGTGGATTGTATCTGTACGAGGGAGTAAAATACCTCAAGAGCATCTAGATCATTCGGTAGCACCCAAACTCTCCATTTAACCTCAGACTAATGAAATGCTTTAGCTGCTCCTGAAGGCAGGGAGGGTGAGGTTGACTTCTGTAGACACCCCTGAGGCTGTCTAGTAAAAAGAAAATACCGCATTATGGTTTGTTTCCTGTTGTATTGATTATCATTATACTCCCAGAATGATTCCTGTAGAGATGCAACAATTAATTGATTAGGTGTCAACTATTAAATTAATCGCCAACGGCAACTATTTTGATAATTGATTAATTGGTTTGAGTAGTTTTTTAAGAAAAAAAAATCCTCTGATTCTAGCTCCTTTAATGTTAATATTTTCTGGTTTCTTTACTCCTCGATGACAGTAATCTGAATATCTTTTGAGTTGTGGACAAAACAAGGCATTTGAGGACGTCATCTTGGGCTTTGGGAAACACTTATCGACATTTTTCACCATTTTCTGACATTTTATAAACCAAACAACTAATCAATTAATCAAGAAAATAATCAACAATGAAACTAATCGTCACTTGCAGCCCTAGATTCCTAAAATACTTCTCATCGTACAGTCCAGTGTGAACAACACCAACTAGACATGTTCACGTGTCATTTACCATTCCTAAACGCAAATCATTAGCTACGTGTTGATATTGGAAGAAAGCCACCCTTCTCCCTTCGTACTGGAGGTGACAGCGCTGACTGATTTCCAGTTTTGCAACCTGCATTTTGGCTGCTTCTCATGTTTGTGGCTTGAAATGTTAGTGGAAGGAAGCAGTTTACGTCCACGCCGAAAATTCCTGAAACATGATGCCGGTGACTTGCTCACGGCATGCTTATGTTTACCGATCGGACTGGTGTGCGATGCTTGAAACCATCCAAACAAACTGGAGAAGAGAAATCTGTGACGTTGGTGAGACGGGCTTTCTATTAAAAGGCCTATTCGCTCACTGATGTTAAAGATACTGTTTGTATTGATTTGTCACTTGATGTGGGCGGAGTGGAGACGAGGCAACGCTCTTCTTTTGCACTTTGTCATTTAGACTGCTTCAATAAATGCCAGTATCAGCTTTATATATCCGCTCTGCATGTTAACCTGCTCTGTGGGTGCTGCTGTAATAGCTGCCCTCACTCTCTGTGCTTCACAGGCCAAGTATTTACCAACGCACAGGATCTGATGCAACCTATGTTGTTTGGATAGGATGACATGGCATGTTTTCTCAAGGTGACAGTGGCTTCGGCTTGAGGAAGTAGAGGCAGACGACGGCCTTCAGTCGGGATGGACATCAGTTAATGACAAATCAATTTCGGTGGCAGTGTGTGCTAGAAACATGCCAGCCATCTGGGTATTTTTGGACTCGCACGTAAGGGGCAAGCAATGCTAATAGGCTTTGCTTGTGCCTGCTCACTTTTTTTTTTTATTGTTTTTGAGGGAGTTTACCAGCACAGTAAGGCTACATCCACAATAATACATTTTCGTTTTGAAAAATGCTTTTTTCAAAACGAAATGATCTCCATCCAGACGAGTGTTTTAGGGCCGTTTCAGAATTAATCTCCGTCCATACTACCATGCCAGAAAATGCATATTATATACATGACCATTCACTGGGCATGCACGTGCTGGTGTAAACAGGAAGCAGCTCTAGACACAGGAATTGATGTAAAGTGCTCGAATAATAGCTTGCCTCCTACGCATGTAGCCAGGTATTATCCTGCACGATTATGGCCAAAATGATAATCACGATTATTTTGATCGAAGTAGAGTGGACGCTAGGCATAAATGTTGCAAAAATTATGCGTTTTAAAACAAAATGAGTGTGTGGATCCCAAAGCTCATATGGCTAATTGGGGCACATAATCAGTATAAATAAAAATAACATAATAAAACAGTTCATTTGGCCATATATTGTGGGAAGAATTTGTGATTCACAACCCCTTAAAATGCATTGAAATCTTCCAAGATCATCACTGGTCCGTGATTGAAGCTATATTAAGTGGCCTTCTGTGTACACATTCACACTTCTGATGTATTTAAGACTAGACTGATGTACTTAACAGTAATAGCCTAGATGTGGTGACTGTAATGATTTCCTCCGGCCAGACCTTGGTGGCTGTGTGTGTGTGTGGCACAGCTGGGCAGCCGTGTTCCAGGAATGCAGGAATCTTCACTTCCTCCGTATGTGTGTGTGTGTGTGTTCATGCCCTATTGTTTCACACTAGTCCAGCAGCGTGCAACACAACACACACACACAAACAAAACCAGATGCTTGTATTGTCACATGCACAGACACACATGCACATACGGCTGCAGGGTCACAATTAAAAGCCGGTGGCCCAGAACCATCCTGTTTTTGTCGCTGTTCCTCCAGTTGTTTGCTCACTGAGGTGGATATACAGACTTCAGCCTGCAGTCACAATAGCTCTGAAAGCAAAGCAGGGTTCCTGAAATCCTCTTTGGTCCCGGATCGGAAATTTAGTCCTCATCCTGGCAGTCAGCTTTCTGTTCGCCAAGTACAATTAATGTGCTCTGCAGGAATTTGTCTCTGCGCCACTGGTGCAGTGACATATTGATAACTTGCATAGTTACACAGTAGTTAATGACACAGAGACAAAACCAGATGTACCAGTAAAAATAGCCCTCTGAAGCCACTGTACAGTCAGACAGTGGAATATTAACTGTGGTTTCTGTCTTTAAAGAAGTTTAAAGGCCCATAACCAAGGCGATCACATTGCCCTCAATCAAGTAGTGATGTTCAGTGTGTACTGACGTTAAGGTCTTAGTTAGAGTGGTTAAAGAACTGACATGTCTATACAGTATCTCCTGCTCAAAGTACTTCATGTGTTTTTAACTATATAAACAAATGGCCAAGCCTACGTGGTTCACATTATCTTGACCAGCTATTCAAAGTACAGTTGACCCATGTCAATAAAGTTTAATACAAGATCCCGTAGCTTGTATTTCTCCTTTATCAAATGATTAATAACATGTCTACAGGGATAAGCTGTTGGTGTGCAGAATGTCATGTCTGTAGTCAACACAAAATAAATAATGGTGTGACAGGTGAAGACGTCTGTGGGACTTCCCCCCCCCCCACAAACACACATATATTTACAGCTCTAGGTCGCTGCATTTGAACGGGAAAACCTCCGCTCAGCAGGTTTTACTCTTCTGAATGAGAAGAGCTGCTGCTGTCAATCATCAAGGTCTGATTTTAGTAAATCTGACTAATGAATTCCTCTTTTAACCAGGCTACATTTAAGCTTGCATTAAAGGTAATTAATGTGGGTTTATTATGAATTACTTTGCATTACCATGACAAGAGTAAACCTAAAGCAGTGTGTCACCACACTTCAGTTGGATACCTTTTAAAGCATTTTTGCATGTTTGTTTTTTTTACGCCTGGTATAATTTTAACACTAGGTGTCGCCTCTCCCGAGTGGAACATAATGAGACTGAGAGAGCCCATGAATGAGAGTGAAGCGACCCCGGTCCACTTGGTGGTGGTAAAGCACCTCTAAGCTGGTTTGCCGACTGCTAATAAACACTAAATAAGGAAGAAAAACTAGAGAGTGAAGCGGCTCCACAATCTGCGGGACAACTAACACGTTGCGTCGTCTATGTTTTTCAGCTCACCTCTTTTGTTGGCTTCAAATCCCAAATGTTACCATGTTGGCGCAACTTTAGTTTAGTCTTCAGACTATTGCTTGATGCATCCGCGAGGGTCGCTAGTGTCTGTGTTGCCAAAGCGACGCCACACCATCAGACTTGCCCCTTCGCTGGGGAGTTTTTGCCTGTCCTGACTTCATCCATCCTTCGTCAATTTTCAGTACAAAGTAGTAAAAAAAACTAACATCGCTAATTCTTCCTGGCCGTTGTCCGCCATGTTTGTTTACATTAAAGTCACGTTTGATCGTGAGAAAATGCTGCGAGGTCTCCGTTGTTTTTAATCAGGACTGTTGTTCATGAATGGAATCTGTTAGTCTGTTTTGTGCTGTTTTGGCCAAATCTTTTAGTGTGGGTCAGCCTTTCTTTTAGACTAAAAGCCGCCTTATCACTAAGGAAGGGATTGTGTCTTTGACGCTTGTTTAGAGCACCATGGTGTTCATACCTCTGTCGGGGTACAGCTCTGCTGCTGAACTGATTCAGAACATCTTGGCACCATGTTATAGCACAAGTGTCCAATCCTATTTTGAGATTGTGTGCTCATGTGATAGAGTTGGGAGTGCTGGAACCAGGCTTGGACTGAATGATTGTTGAATATCAGCCGAATGCCTCTTAGGAAATGTTTTCATGATCAGTCAAGGGTGGCAGGAATGTTCACGTCTGTTGTCTCGACTGTTGTTGCTTGTGATGTGAAAATATATTTCTCTGTCTCTTCTAAAAACTGCAACTACATACACACACTGTACATGCATTCATACACATGTTGGGTGGGTCAGTGTGGCAGGGGCGTGTGAAGTGTGTGGTATGTGACTTCACAGGCTCACACCAAATGTAGACGGTGCGGAGGGCAAAACAAACCAGTTGTATTCGTTTCATCATACATATAACTTTGGTAAAACTCTTAGTTTTGAAACACCAACCAACAAACACACCAACAATTATATGGCATCATTTGAAAGAGTAGAGATGAAGTTATCTCAAACTAAATAAAGCCCCTTTGGGCAGTGTAGCGCAGTGATTTAGAGCCTCTGGCATTGATTTCATAGTTTGAAGTGGAGCTCCATTTCAGTGATTTCCTTTCAGCCCAGCGGAGCTGTATTGAAAACAAATGCCGTTATATTTGCTATTGGCAGAGCCAAAGAAAGAATGATTTCAATACTAAATGTTGGATTAAATGACTCCTCTGGGTGGATGAATTTACAGTGTATGGAAGAAGGCTTTTAGTGCTGAAAAGAAAAGTTACTTTGCTAAATTGAAGTGGTCCTGAGAGGTTCTGGATGGTTCTGGTGTGTGCGTACGTTTATGGGGGGTTTTGCTTGAGTGAGTGGTTATTTTGTAGAAAGACAGGTGTGCTAATTAAAAACACTTCACTGCGTTTCCGCCTCACCTGTTCCCCTCCTGGGGCCATGTGTCGGTAATGGTTGAGCTGTGTAAAGACTGAGCTTTCTGGGAAAACAAGCTGTCGCCGCACGGTTGTGCCTTCACCATTTTGACAAGACATTACAAAGGGAAATGTGAAAATGGGGACATGCATGTCAGTATATGCCATAATGTTGATAAGTGAGTAGAAAACAAAGCCATTGCTGCATGGCCTAATACATTGGTTATCTTAAAGGTCAAAGAAGCGTGGTTGTGATTGGAAGGTTGCCCATTTGAAACCTCAAATCTCTTGGAAAAATCTTGAAGTGAATAAACAACTACTGCAGTAGCTATTGCCTCAGGCCTTAACGCCCCGGCTCACTGTAGTGGAGCTGCTCAGTCAAATAAGGGTTCGAAAATGTCAAGCAACAGATTAATGATGAGACGGTAAGTGAGCATGAGATTGTAATCGCAACGGAAAGTTCAGCAGGCAAGTTTTCCATGTTGTCCTGCATAATGTTTGACACCATGACAGGAGAGGAGGCGACCAGGATGAGGGAGACACTAATGTGCTCTGTTTTCTATGTAAAGATATAGAGGAGTAATGTCTACCTGAGCAGAGTATGAAGTCGCTCCCCCTTTGTGTGTGTTGTAATCAAAGTTTCTGTTTTTTGTTGCAATAAAATCACGTATTTAGCACCTTTTAACAAAAGCAAGTTTCGTGGGGTACTCGATTCAAAATAATAGGATGAACGTATCAATCAATAAATCTATTCTTATGGATTTCTATAGACTGTATAAGAAAGTACTTGGATTAGTGAAAAGTTGCATGTTGCAATATTACAACACAGACTCGCTCATCTACATATGATATTGAATTTTTATGAAGGATTGGCCAATTTATTCTGCGTAATGCAATAAAAAATAGTGAATTATAAAGGATATAAAGAGCTGATATATTATTATTCAATCTGGAAGTCCCTGCTGGTTCCCGTCACCAGTATCGGTTATGAACCTGTGACCTGAGATGACTTGTCTCACTGCCCTGAGGTGACCTCTGACCTTATGTAAGACATGCCAGGAGTTAGCCTCACACGACTACTGTCACACAGGATTAACTGTAAACAGTGTCTGTCAGAGAGCTGTAGTGAAGGAACATTAGTTAGGGAAAGCACTATAAGCAAACAACCTCAGAGTAAAATCAAATGGTGCACCCTCGTTTGTTTTTCCAGTAGTTGCAGGATTACAGCTCAAGCTGAGTGGGCTGATTAGCATGGTGTGCTGCTGCTTAGCCTGGTCTTGTTTGTTGTTCGTGGTCAGAGAGGAGAGAGTGAAATGCCACACCGATGCTCCACTGAGCTGGCCATATGCTGAGTATGTGACGCACACACACACACATGCGGCCTAATCGAGGTGTTAATGATGGATATGAGCTAAGTTTCTCCATTACTGTGTAGCAGAAGCCCCTCATTAAGCCACTGCTGATCTGGCAGTACAGTACATGGTCTTTGCTTTGTATTTTTATAATGTATTTATAATGTATAATGTATGTTTCTGAATGTGTTGGTCCATTTTTAAGTTTATTCTCATTAGGTATAATGTTATGTTAAGTAGCGGAAGTTGTCGTTGAATGTTTTTCTCACATTTACACTTTTTATTTCGCCTTAGATGTGAACATTTCTTATATTCTTATTAAGTCAATAACGCGTTAACGCAAAATCGTTTTAACGCCACTAATTTCTTTAACGCATTAACGCAATCGATCTTTCAGAGGTTGTAGCGGGCTCAGTTTTAAAACTAGAGTGAAGATACTGGTATCTTGAAACTAGAAAACATATGGAACCCATTGGTACCAACCATGTCATACTGGCTTGTCGCTAAATTTTGGCGAGGAAAAACTGGCATGGCCATTTTCAAAGGGGTCCCTTGACCTCTGACCTCCAGATATGTGAATGAAAATGGGTTCTATGGGTACCCACGAGTCTCCCCTTTACAGACATGCCCACTTTATGATAATCACATGCTGTTTGGGGCAAGTCATAGTCAAGTCAGCACACTGACAGCTGTTGTTGCCTGTTGGGCTGCAGTTTGCCATGTTATGATTTGAGCATATGTTTTATGCTAAATGCAGTACCTGTGAGGGTTTCTGGACAATATTTGTCATTGTTTTGTGTTGTTAATTGATTTACAATAATAAATATGTGTATACATTTGCGTAAAGCAGCATATTTGCCCACTTCTATGTGGATAAGAGTATTAATTACTTGACAAATCTCCCTTTACGGTATCGTCGGTATTAATCGTGATCAATCACGGACAATCATGTAATTAATCGTGATTAAATATTTTAATCGATCGACAGCCCTGTTTCTTATCATACGTTGACTCTTTTAACTTCATGTACAACAGTTTGTGTTGAATATTTGAGAACTTTGGCCTCTCTTGTTAAAAACAATATATTACTCTTAAGTATGGTATAGAAAAACATGTGTCAAGTTGAATAAAAGTGTCACATTGTTTTTTACCAAGCTCTATCCCCACGTACATACACATAATCTCTTTTCCCGGTGGCATGTTGCCCCATGCCACCGTCACGCCCAGTCATCTGTGCCTCAACATGTAACAGTCCCAGGCTGTGTTCAAGTACTGATGATATCATTAATCAAACATTTACATGACACTTTAGCTGTTAGGTTTGGAGTTCTCACGCAGAATTCATTCAAATGAGCGGATAAGCTTTTCGTTTTTTACAACCACTGTACTGCTGCTGTGGTATTTTCAATATTACACACAAAGAGGTTAGAGGTGCACTAATTGGTCGACCGGTGACCAAAATCGGTCGATTTTCAGCTTGATCGGCCGTGACCGGTGGCCGATTCTCCCCTCAGGTAAATACTGTTACCTCCCTCAGCGCTTTCGCCATAGTTAACACCGTAAGCACTGTTAGCACCGTTAGCTATGGGCTGCCAAGCTTGCCGTTGAGAGGCAATAGAAATGCTCCCAATCCTGTTTTTAGCACCTTTTAAAGAAAAGTAAAAAGAAAATGTATGCTGTCAATTGTAGTTCTTAAAAAAGAAAGAAAATCTGAAGCGGCAGGTCAGATTTTTAAAATATCAGGAATCGTAATCGGCAAAGAAAATTGCAATCAGTGCATCTTTAAAATCGGTTGAAAGAAAACTAATTGGATTTGATGGACTGCAGCATTTTAGGAATCAAACTGATTGTTGGCTCAAAAGTTGGGTTTAATTAAGCGTTACAGTTTGTGAAAATGTTTGGTGGTAGTTTCTGATGATTTGTTCCTTTGCTAGTTAGCTGGTGATCGGTAACACCAGACGGCGTGCTTCAGGCAGTCACAACAGCCGGTGGAATGGAGTCAG
>CAKALG010016837.1:0-10681 GCA_916700815.1 Helicolenus hilgendorfi
GGGACTGAATGCAGAATTCAGTCGGGATTGCCCGCGATCCCACGGGTGTCAAGGGGTTAATACGTGCCGCTCTGTATGAAACTCTGCCATGAAACTCTTATCTCTCTCTTACACCCCCACCTTCTTCGTTGTGAATTGATAGGTCAGACTTAATTTAGTCTAATCACATTAGCTCTGAGTTGTCTAAGTAAAACAATTTCAGACTTCTGGTAATGAGCTCTGCTTTTGTCGCCCTCCTTTATAAAACACCCATTCCTTTTACTAACTTGCACAAAATTGAATGAAAGCTAGGATGAGACTTGTCCTGGTTTCTCTTCACCAGGATATTATCTTTGCGTGAGCAAACACACACACAGAATACTCCAGAAACCTGATCACAAACCACAATTATTGTCTGCATGCAGACATATTCACTGTGACGGCTGCTGCACATCATCATCGTCTAGAAGACGAAGGGACAAATAACCAAGACAAGGAAGAGAAAGAGAAGGATTATGTAATGCAAGACTGATTTGAGTCACTTCAACTATTTTATTAAGATTCCCTTTAAAGGAAAAGCGTAATAAAATAGTTGATGTAGAAAGAGCAGGGAAAGATAATTAAATGAAACGAAATTTAGTTAACCCAATAAGGTTTTCATTGAAAGTGGGCCCTAAGCTAGCAATATCACTAATTGCATTAGCGCTGACAGTGGTTGCCTGGTTGTGTTCGGGGCTTTAGGTTCCGTATGAATATGTAGAGCGGCATGCCACAACCTTTGCCTGTCTTTTCATCTGCACCTCCCACCATTTCATCTTCCCACCATCCCACAGCCCCGACTCCAGAGATCAGGTTGATTAATGTAGATGACAAACAGCACTCATTTATCTCTCCCTCTGTCTCTTCCTCTCCTCCCTTACTATATTAATGACTGTAATCAACTCTAAATAAATAATTTGTGTCCCTCAGTGCACGAATCTCACCCTCCCACCTGTGGAAAAATTCAAAAGTTGAATTAAAAAGTGCATTGCGATGCAGTTTCTTCCGTTCTCCTCCGTATTTCCACTCTCCTCCATTTCACAGCCTTTTCCTCGTTTATCCTTGTCTGTTTCTTTTGAGAGACACCTTGAGGAGATTAAAGGTGTGCTGCAGAGGGCCCGTCTCTCTCTTTGACGGGTAGAAACACAAACGATGCGGTGACCCTCTTGTTTCTTGCCGTTGCATCATGGCCATGTTGCATGCTGTTTACTTTCAAAGGGCCAAAATAATTGCTTTCTCTTTTGCCCTCTTCACTGCCTCTATTATCGTCTCGCTCCTAGAAGAGGGCCGCGTAGCACTTATCTCTCAAAGTTACAGTCGCTCACTTTCAACTCATTTTGCACCAAGTTGGCTCATAAGTTGACCCTTAACTGTGGCTCTCTGGCTTTTCTTATGCATGAGGAAGAAGTTTTGTTGGGCGTCCGACAAGGACTGTGGACAATTCTCTTCTTTTCCGGTGTCTGCGATGTCTTTTCGACCGAAGCTATTTTGTAATCTGTAGTTAGTGGTGGTATTGTATTGGGCTGCATTATTTGTTTGTCCATCCCCAATTACAAACACAAGAGGGAAAGAGTAAAGCTCGGCATAAACTGTACGATTTTGGAAATATTGTGTAATTCCGCGACATGAGTGCTCACACTGTTAGTGTAAAATAGAAAAAAAAAACACGGCCCGTCGGCTCCTGAGGGACGTTCTGGCTGCTGACAGTTGTCAATAAAGATTGGTTTGAAAGCTCTTGGGCTGGTTAAGTTGGTTTGCTACCAGAGGTCTGTACGGGTCACAAGGCAGAAACGTGCTGCCTTGATCAAAAGTCTATAAAAAATAAGAGGTCCCGGTCTATATGGAGTCGCAGATGGCTAGGAAGACGTGGACAGTATGGCTTGTCCATTTTGCGAGAGAATTGGAGTTAAGCTAGCTATCTATTTTACATTGTAATCTTGATTGCTACGCTCTGATTACTGCATAAAAAAGGCTCTGACGTTGAGGAATCAGCTCGTGGCTCTGCTTTAACTGCGAGAGCCTGGGGACAACCGACCCGAATGTCTGATATGTTAGAATTTCATCTGACTGTCCGACGGCCTGTTGGGAGGAGTTAATCGGTCCTCAGTCCCCCCTCTGTACACTGCACAGCAAACAACGCACAACGAAGCTGAAATTCGGTTCGACCATAAAATTAGTCGTTTGGCTCAAAATGGGGGCCATAAACGGGCTAAAATCGTATGCCCAGCTTATTAGAAACAACTCAATATAATGCAACTCAGTACACCACTACTAACACCAGCCTGAATCAACACCTTTCAGGGTAGACACGACTGGGCATTAAGAGCTTAGGAAGTATAGCAGGCCTGTTGTACTATACTGTCAATATATGGATGACTTGTGTATGAATGATCACAAGGTAAGCATTTAACAAATGACAGTATAAATCCTCAAAATATACATTTCAAAAGATGTATTGAAGAAGGAACACATTGTCAAATAAAAGCAAAGTCGACTTACCTTGTACCTTGTAAAGGAATAAAAAGCAGACATTTTCTGGCTGTGTTGCAGTGTCATTAAGCGAAAGAGATAATACGACTTAGCTAAATAGCTGTAACATTTAATCAGATGGGACTTAAGTGACAAAAAATGCCAGCAAAGACACTTTGAGGGAACTGCAGTGTGGCTCATCAAGTGATCTCTGGTGTATAAAACAAGTCCCAGAGAGAAGCTTACAAGCACTGTGATAGTGCAGGGCTGCTGCTGAGTGTATTTACAGTGCTCTGTATTGTACTTTTGTGTTGTGTTGTAGGTTTGCACTGCTCATTTAAAAAAAAAAAAAAAAAGTTTGTGTGGGACGTCCTGGTGCTGCAGGGATGACGTATTTTTGTAAGCCAACCCAGGGGTTAGCATTACCCTGGTTCCCTCGACAAAAGGCCAACAGGATTTTTCCTTTCGATTATTGCAGAAAGTAAGCTCTGTGGCAAACAAACGTCTATGATACTTACACGTTTTATTCAGCAAGATGATCGCCACAAAAGAACTGATCGCCCAAAGTAAAAAGCTAACGTTAGGCTACATCACTATCGCATGACTTCAGCGTCACCAACATAAGCTAAAGGCTAGTGTTCAACGTAATGATTTTTATAGTCTCATTTAGCAACCGCCTATTTTAAGACACATAAACGCTTCAAAATTCATGAGTGGGATATTTACTGACATAATTTATGTCGTAAAACAAAACATTAAAATCTCTTCAGCTTAAACAGACCTTATTTCAGGCATCTGGCTAAAAACCCATTAAAAAAAAACATTGACTTCCAGACAAGAGAACCAGAAGTGCAAAAATGCTAACTCATTTCCGGGTTTTAGGACTCAGTCCTGCAGCACTCTATACGCATCTATACCATATAACATAACATAACATTCCCTGGTTTAATTCCAGCCATAGAATACAATATTCTGGAGGTTATTTATAATGCTGGTGTGTGAGCTACCTTTTATTAACACTTTTAAAGACGCGATGTGACTGAAAAGTATTTTTTTTTCCAAGTTAACAGCAAATGGATAACCGCATTCTCTATTTCAGAGGCTCTTTTACCTTCACTGAAAGTATTAAAGTGAAGAAGCCAGTTGCCAGCTTGTAGGGAAATGGTGAAAAGTCTCACCTTCAAGCAAAATCAAAGCTCTGGTAGTAAACATGACCTGAAGCTGCTGGCTGTTACTGTCTGAATCATTTGAGGTTGCAAGAGATTACAACATACTTTTCTGTTCATGTATAGAGTTTATTTACATTCAGGGGCTCATAGCCAGTAAAACATCAATACAGTAAAAGGTTAATTCATGCATCTCACAAAAGGGAAAGGTTTCATGAAATATTTTATTCATTTTCTGGATGTCGTCCTCCTTCACATTGATAGACATTTTGTTAATTGGTTGCGATGGCCGTTCAATTCCAATTTCACTTGATTCCTTGTTTCCCTCCAGAATCACAGGTCTACATCCTTCAAAAAAGTACGGGAAGTTACTGTCTTCTCTCCCAGGACTCAATCCTATTAACTGTCCCCAAAGTCCGTACTGAACTGGGAAAAAGGGCATTCAAGTATGCTGCTCCCTCTTTTTGGAATCAGTTAAAAAATGACCTGAATCTTCGAGAGCTGATCTCACCCAATGTCTTAAAAGCGTAACTTATGTTTCTGTAATTTGCTCTTTTTCTTTGTTTTAAATTGTTATGTTTGTTATATGTTTGCAGCCGTGTAACTGTGCTGCTGTCTGTCTTGACCAGGACATTCTTGAAAAAGAGATTTTTAATCTCAATGAGTCTTTACTCCCGGTTAAATAAAGGCTAAATAACTAAATAAAAACAAGGGCTCACCTACTAATGCGGAACTGAATGCACCCAATCATTTGCTCAGTGTTAAATGAAGCGTTGTTGTTTCCAAAAAAACAGGACGGAGAAACATTTCACTCGACATTTCGTTAAATATTTCTACACATATGCCATGCGTTGCGTAATGTGGTTTGCACAAATTCCCCCTTAGGAGCATTTCCCCTTGCAGAACACACAAAAGGACCCATAGGGCTTTTGAATATTCATTAAATTTGACATTCTAGACGGGAGGGGAACTGACAAGCATATCGGCCTGACTCACTCAACAGAATGCTCATCTTAATCCACTGATAAGCCTCGTCATGTTTGAATAACTAATCAGGAAGTTTAGTGAGTGAAATCCCGTCAAAGCCAACATTATTCACCTGACATAGAAAGTCATTTTACGTTGTCTTGTACATGTTAACTGTAGATATAAAACAAAAGGACAGAATTTAGTTATCTCCACACACCGTACTGTATATTGCAATCACTATTTACTTTACTACTCTGTAAAATGATATAGAAGAAGGACTCAGTGTGGATTGTTATGTTCTGTCCAACACTGAAATCTTAGCTGTTTCTGCTTGCTCTGCTTCATTGCTGTTTGTCTGCAAGATTATTAATAAACACACAGATCTGCACATATGCAGATATGCACATACACGTTTGATAGTTTGCATACATGAATAAGAAACCATCCTTGTGGTTACATCACTAAGGAGGAGAGGCAATTTGGCAAGTGTGTTTGTATGTATGTGCATGCACGGGTTGATGATCATTGGAGCGTAGCCGAGAGAGGCTTAATGCCAATATAATCTAAGGGGGAGTTTGCTGCTTGTGTCAAATTGACGGAAATTTCAAAAGCACTGCTAGCAAACTTTCTTTTCCAAGGAAGCAAACGCAGATTCGTGCCTGTCTGAAGTCTTTCAGTGTCTGATTAGGTGGATTTTGGTGTCAGGTAACTGTTTGTGTATGTGCGTGTCAGAGAGAGACGTTTCTTAAGTGCTGATATATCTCCAGCTCTCATTGTGTGTGTTTATGTGCTATAGTGTGAATGTGTGTGCACAGACACCAAGGCACTCACACCCCGGGTTGCATCTGTAGATGCTGTAGCACAGCGTCTGTTAAACTGGCCGGTGATTAATACATGCCCTAGCTCGCAACGCAGTTTCCCATCCAACTCTCATAAACCACAAAAATGTACATAACACACATAATGTAAAATTACTTAAAGCTGCAATAGGTAGAATTGAAAACATTTGAGGAGAGAAATAGGCATTACAGTAACAGAATATTGATTCATATTTGACCAGCGCTGCCTAGTTTGACCGTTTGATCGGATTTTGCGAGATTGATGATGGTGATTGACAACTGCTTCCGTTGAATGAACAGCCAATAGGAATGCTCTCTCTCTGAAATGACCTGTGATTGGCCAAAGTCTCCCGTCACAGGCTAGATTTTTTAAAGCCTGAAAACAGAGCCATGAGGAGGTGCAGAAGTCTAGTTTTCTCTCAGAACACTTGAATTACAATATGCTGAAAGGTTATTATGGAATTCTTGCCCAATGATGCCGAAAACATTCTGCCTACTGCAGGTTTAATCTTCTGTCTCTATTTTCCAACATAATGTGCATATCCAACGACAAAGTATTTATAGCTTTACATTGACAGTTCATAAGTTGCATAAATGTATACATTTGGACCAATATCGGTATGTATGACAAAGATATTTTTTCACTAAAAGAACACGGCAAGAAAGCACAATATTTGCAAATCTTTAAAACTAAATTTGAACCCTTAAAGATTAATATTTAAGAACTTAAAAGACTGTTCTGAAGCTGAGCAGGACCCAATACGATTTAATATCTCTTTTCTCTTCCAGTATGGGACAGAGCATGTCACAGACAGACATTTTTTGGAGAGGTAAAGGTAAAGCTATAAAGATGCCAGCTATTATGGCTCCAGTTGTTGAAAGTATACTTGTCGGATGCTCCTGCTGAAGAGGCCTGAAATCCCCCTAACCTTTTTTTTTTTTTTTTGTCTAGACTGCGTAGCCATTGAATTGGCCTTGCCTGGAGATCCCAGGCTGCGCTCCAATTCATAAAAGGTGAAAAGTGATTTAGCCAATGGCAAGACCCAGCCAAGCATTAAAAGCAGCCAGAGAAATCTTAAAAAACAGTCATAAAATCCACATCTAACAGTGCAAGGACACTAAAGTTTGAGTTATATAACATCATCTTTCACTTAAAAGTCTTAATGCTACATTTAGCATATTGCCAGAATTTTGACCTAAGGAAAACTATAGAGTGATTTAAATGAGAAAAATATGCTTGACTCTCTCTGCGTAGCCAAAGGACAAAAACTGACTGATTTTAAGCGTTTCTTGGCTGGAGAATATATTAGCACATTCATATATGCAAATACGCATGGCCAGGGATGTACGCAAAAAGTGTTCAGGGTGGGACACGCACGTCATGAACAAATATTTACATGAATGTCACATACGATTTCACCCACTCGTGTGATCGCTCATCTCCAGAGCAGGATGCTCAGGGAAAGAAAGGTGAGGGTGGCAGGGAGGAATAATCACAAAGCGCATTGAAGCTGATTTTAATTAAAATTCATCTTGACCTGTTTGGGAAAATCAACCATGCATGAAGTGTTTACTTGGCTTGGCCACACTCTTCTTATTGCGTCATAGCTCATCATTGCTAGAAGCCCTAATTTAAAGCCTTGAATTAAAAATGTAGCCATATAACTTTTTTATGGCGTCAATGCTTTAATGTACAGTAGTAAAAAAGTTACACAATCACCATTTTAATGTCCTCTTTTCCCTAATTACAGAATAAATATTGGAGAATCCCATTGAAGGAAAAGTGAAAAGTTGAATAAATTATTTCTTTTGTTTTACCCTATTCAGAGCTTGAGTTGAAAGAACAAGGGGAGGATCTAACAGAGGCAGAGTTAATTGAAAAGTGTGATGAAAAGACCCTATAAATACATAAGTGACCATCAGGGGCAGTTCTAGTGTCGGGAATTGCATTTCTGGCGGATAACACTGAGTTGGAGGTGTGAATTACAAGCACTTTCTCCAACCTCAGCATCCAAACTGACGTTGATGTGCCCTTGAACATGTAATAGAAACCCCTGTTTTTTCAGTGGAGCTTTCACAGGCCCAACAGCACTAGGCTGTAACAGCAGCCGCGCTGACAGACCATGTGTGTGTGTTACAATGGCGAGCACGAAGCCTCCAGCAACGCTTCAGCTGTGAAAGTACCACAAACACACACATGGTTTGTCGACACTCGCTATCGTTACGCCGGGCAGACAAACAGCTGACAACCTGCTAAATTAAACTAAATGATGTCGGGGAGAAAGTGGCTGCAACACTACACGCAGCATCGTGGCTGCTACAGTAACGCTCCCTGACGGGTGAACTGGGGACTCAGTTGTCTGTTGTGCTCATACACTGCAGCTTGCGCACCGCTGCATTAGACGCACTAATTTTGTCTTATTATTAACACGGTGTGTTTTCCGTGTAACGTATCGGCGGATGCCTCTCTCATTCAGCAGCGTTATGTCTGTATAACGTTACACTACGTTGTCTCTCATCCTGTCATCTAACGCTTTTTTCTTTCGTACCGCGGATGGCCAGCAGCATCCGCAACTCGATGTCTCGCCACACATCCACACACATATCTCTCTGCTCTCAGAAGGGGGGAAAAAGGCAGGGTCGTGCATCATCAACGCGCCATCAGTTACACTGCGCATGTGTTATACCCAGTGGTTTTAATGCTCAGGCTGATAGGAATTCTTAAAAAGATTCCTGAATCCGGATAATGATCCGGATCGCCACAAAAATCGAATGTATTGTTCATTGTACTACACTCCACCCCTCCATACATATTTCATTCAAATCCATTGAGAACTTTTGGAGTAATCCTGCTAACAGAAGGACAGACAGCCAGACAGACAGACAGACGGACAAACCAACCCCGGTGAAAACAATACCTCCTTCCTTGGCCTTAGAAAGAGGTAATTAGTTTCACACTACGTCATACATCATTGCAAATATTGCAGAATCTGCTGTTAATGACCTCAACTTCAACAAATGTGTTCTGGTGTGAGGATTATTGTTGAGCAGGGATACGTGTGGAGCTGTAGTTGCCAACGTGGGTTCAGTGTGAACCATGACAACCAGAAATTAACATGTGACAGCAGGCTGGTATGAATAGGCAAATTTGAGCGGAGCATGCATTCATTATCCCAAATTAAATGTAGTGTTTATGTTTGACAGTGGTAATAAAGTGAACACAGGGCTCCAGCACCATGATTTAAACATTTAAATGCCTGTGATTTCTGCAGGGCCCCCTAATGGCTCAGCAGACCGAAGCTCATGTCACACCCTTGATCTGTCAGGAAGTTCAGACCTGACTCAGGACTTCAGTCACATGCGCTGTACAGTAATGCTTTTTTTTTTTCTCTCTAGCACCTCTTTTCATCAGTGAGATATTCTAAAAGCTTTATTATTACTGAAGGATCCTGCTGAGGGAGGCACTTGTGACAACAGAGGCGATCTTGTCAGAAAGTGATTATTTAAATCAGCACATCAATTAACGTGTCTGCCTAACGAGGAGTCCTGTTGTTATTGGTGACAGCAGAATTACTTTGGTGGTATCAGTGGGAGAGACATCCGCAGGAGCAAATTAATTGACCAAAAGCACTTAATTCACACAGAATTAACATTAGCTACCTGCAAATTGCTAACGAGATGAAACCAAAAAAGATCAGATAGTTATTGTTGGACAACCTCGTGGTGCTGACAACTGAATGTGCGCAATGACAGGAGACATTTAACGCAATGAAGTTATGTCATTTCAAAGTCTGAATTTCATTAGGTACGCTGCGAAGAGCCTTGATATTCCATGATTTATTCTTTTCACTGTTGTCACTGTTAACAGACATTCAGAACAAACATTTCAGCTATAAAAAGCCTTTCTTCCATTTCGCACTTTAGAGGATTACTGACTGACACATCAATTAGAACCAAACTCAGAAGAAGTTTTGCAGCATTAAAAAAAACATAAAGGGAACACATCTACCGTTTAATTTCCCATCGCTACACCACATCAACGTGCATTTGCATGAAGTGAAACTGCTCAGCGGAGATGTTACCGCCGGCCATCGCTCTGCTCTCTTGTCAGTCCTTTTCTCTAAGCGATCATTTGAAACAAATAACTTCCGGCCACTTTGTCGCCAACTTGCTCCTGCTTCTGCTGCACACATATAGAGCACCAAATTACTTTTTGCTCATTCCATAAGAATTTTTTTTTCTTCTCCCAGGTTCATTTCGATTTAGCGTTAAAGCCAGAGGCACAATTCTTATATAATCACATAAATACAGCCTCAGTGAAAAGAGAAGATTGAGTTGTACCACTGTAGTTAAAGAGCATATAATTTTATCAGCTGTCGTCTCCTATCTGTAAATAGGCATTACATTATGAACAGTGACATAATGTCTTCTATTACCTCTTTGTCTTTTATGCTCCTGCTCTTCTTCTACAGTAGATGTGGCGCATATAGAGCTGCAACGATTAATGGATTAGTTGTCAACTATTAAATTAATCAGCAAATATTTTGTAATCGATTAATCAGATAATTTTAGATAATTTTTTAAGAATAAAAAAGTAAAAATTCTCTCATTCCATGTATTTTACTGTGAATATTTTTTGGTTTCTCTACTCCTCTATGACAGTAAACTGAGTATCATTGAGTTGTGAACAAAACTAGACATTTCAGGACATCATCTTTAGCTTTGTGGAACATTTTTAACCATTTTCTAGTATTTTTTACACCAAACAACTAATCGATTAAAAAAAGATAAAGGGTGACAGATTAAATTAGTTATGAAAATAATTATTAGTTGCAGCCATAGTCCAATACACGAGAACTTAACCTCCATTTACCTCAGACTAAGTTTTTCCAAGTTCCCTCTATCACTGAAGCTGCCCATCTTCAGAATCTTTTATACACCCCTACTAAGAAGACGAGAAAAAAAATGTGAATAAAACACAAATCTTTGGAAATATGCTGACCTGCACCCATGCTGGAAATCTGCACATACGAGCTGTATTATAGGACAAGAGCTGAACAGCCAAAGAGAACTAGCTGGATGTCTGAGACAGCAACCAGCACAGCACATCTCCAATTTAAACCAGCTTCACTTTCCCTTTATCGCTCCTTCTTAAACTTAAACCCTCTTTTTTTCTTCCCTTCTCTCATTCCCCTCACACCATACTTCCCCCATCTCTAA
>CAKALG010016837.1:10701-24985 GCA_916700815.1 Helicolenus hilgendorfi
CCCCCCCCCCCCCCCCCCCCCCCCCCCCCCCCCCCCCCCCCCCCCCCCCCCCCCCCCCCCCCCCCCCCCCCCCCCCCCCCCCCCCCCCCCCCCCCCCCCCCCCCCCCCCCCCCCCCCCCCCCCCCCCCCCCCCCCCCCCCCCCCCCCCCCCCCCCCCCCCCCCCCCCCCCCCCCCCCCCCCCCCCCCCCCCCCCCCCCCGCACTCCCCAGCCATCCCCTAAGTCTTTGCATACATTTGTAACACACATACACACACACACACACACACGCACACACGCACACACCTTGCTTTAGGGTGAGCCTTTCACAACACAAATCTCAATTGCTTTTTTCACACAGTCGGTGGGGGAGTGAGAGGCTTAAGGATGGAGAGATAGACAGGATAAAGACAGTGAGAGAGAGATGAGAAAAGGAGCTTAATCCCAGATTGATGGCTGCTAATAAAGTTTGATTATTACTGACAAGGCACTCTGGGTTTCTAATTGACACTTGTAATAGCCTGGGAGACCAGACAGTGAAGAAAGGGGAGAGAGAGAGACTTCTCTTTGGCTCAGCAGGCTTGGCATGGCAGCACATCACAGTCCAAATCACAAAATGATCAAAGAAAAACTGCTATCGTGACCACTGTTGGTGATTTATCAACTTTTCAAATCTCACTGCCAACATTTTCTTGAAAAGGAACCAGTAACTAATCAACAGTGACTACATTTACATGCACACTAATATTCCACTATCAGGGTGTATACACACCTGCCTTGTTTAGTTCGGTTGAATCGAACCCTGGAGCGTTTACCCTCTGGGTGCGGATTGTTTGGGCAGATGTGAACACAGCAATCGCACTCGGGTGCTCACCAAAACAAGCAAACCGAGACCTCCTTGAAAGGGTGGTCTTGGTTCACTTCCAAACAAACTACGGCACGGTTCGGTACGCTCCGTTTGTGGTGATCTGACCTCGATCCTGCCCAACTGGAGAAAGCATGGTGCCTTTTTGGCAATGTAGCAAGCTGCATTGTGCATGTCAACACCAGACACCAGACAACATTACTACAAAAGAGCTTGCGCTTGCCCTCGCTAATCACATCAGTACTAAACAGGTGTATTATTAGGCTGTGTTGAAGACCACTGGCCTATCTGATGGATTTTAGGAAATATTTTTGGCCGATGAGCACATCACAGTTTAGGAGGGTTAATGCACGCCTCCGTCCTCCGTACGTCTTGATATGCGCCTTCGGCGACTCCAAGGCATCAATACATTGTTTTCCAGTCGCAGCCGCGCATCATTTTCAAACTGTATCGTTTGCCTTGAGTGAAAAATTGCTACGAGGTAAAAACAAAAGATGACCGGGGCTAAGATCAAGCCACGTAGTTGTCACTCCATTGTTGCGTTCTGTAAGTCTGCTCTTCTTTGTTTATTCTGTTAGATTTCCAGCATGGAAATTCTGACCAATTAGAGAGCAGTTTCTTTGTGCACCAAAATGTTGGTCCGCTTGTAAACGCTGCCGTGTGAACACAAACCAAACTCGAGGCAACATGCAGCATGGTAATTTGGTCCCTGATTCGGACCAGAGCAAACTAACTACAGGTGTGAAAGCTCCCTTAATTCACAATATGACAAGATTCCGAATTTTATATCATCTAAACAGCATATTCCCTTTGGATATTCTGAATTAGGCATTATTCCGTATGGTGCATTTCCTGAATAAGACTTGTGGGATGTGCCGATATTATTCAGGTTTTAGGAGCATTTTTTGGACATTTATACGGCGCAATTGGCGTCTCAACTGGGGTTTTTATGGCACGTTGCGACACACGGCTCTGTGGGTTGTTCACAAACCAACTAGCCAAATTTACAGAGATGCATGCCCAAAACAAAATCCCTCATTTCTGGTTAGAACGAGAAACACACCTAATGCTAAACATTATGAAAGACTTTGATATCAACAGTCACTTTTTTGTCTGTTGCAGCAATTGTCAACAAACAATAGGCGACTTGCTATTAGATAACCCTAGACAATAACCACATACCTCCCCTAAGCAAATGGGAAATAATAGCAAATGCATTCACTACTGATTTAACCTTTTTGACATACATACAAAAGTGTAACTAAAAGTGGCCTATACACCCACATTCAAGTATTTCTTCATGTGTTTCTTACTGCAGTGAGGACAACATGATATTTCATTATGTGGCACTAACACAGTGTTACCTGCAGGTTACCAAAGCACTGCCTTTCCTTGTGGACTCAACTATCAAATAAATCAGCTCAACTGGAGTTCTAAGAGAAATTTAATGTGTGTTGGTCGCAGTAAGCACCTCTCCCAGTGCACGTAAATATTGTGAAGAGAGCTGATTTCTCTTCAACTGTTTTTTAGGAGGGAGGGGTTTGAAAGCACCCTATTTTTTTCTTTAATGCAGAGTCAATTCCCTCCCTCTTTTAACTCTTTGCCTACTTTATTTTCAATGTATGTACGGTACTTCTTAGAACACGCACTTTTCACTTTGTTTAGATAGAATGGAAATGTGTTTATTATTGTATTATTATATTTTCTTTGTCACACCCCACAATTCTCTTCAAAGGATGTTTTTTTGTCCTCAAGGCCAAATCATAAAGGGAAATGTAATTTAAGGTGAAAGTTATAATTCTCAAGTTTTACAGGGACTCCAAACACAAGAGAGTTCTGTCTGTTGACTTTTGTCTGTAACATTTCACCTGTGAGGTCCCAGTTTACAGTTCATCTTTACTGTGAAGGTGTGTGTATCATACCACTTACCTGCACAATATGTTGCTTTCACGGATTATAAAAAATCTATGAAATAATAATATGCAATGTTTTCATATTATATAAATGGTAAATGGACTTGGACTTATATAGATAGCGCTTTTCTAGTCTTCCGACCACTCAAAGCGCTTTACACTACATGTCAGCATTCACCCATACACTGATGGCAGAGGCTGCTAAGGTGCCAACGTTGCCCATCAGGATCTAATCTAAATACTCATTCACACAGCGATGGCTATGCCTTCAGGAGCAATTTGGGGTTAAGTGTCTTGCTCACATCGACATGTGACCTGGAGTAGCCGGGGATCGAACCACCGACTTTCCGATTGGTGGACAACCTGCTCTACCCTCTGAGCCACAGACGCCCTATTTAAAGTATGTTTTCCTATCAATGGCTGATGCAAAATGATTTTACATAATCAACTCTTAAGCTTAAAAGGGTCACTTCACCCAAGTTGTATGCTAAGAATAAAACAATAAATGCTAAAAATACCCTTTCCAGAAACAGCCGTCTTCGCTTTGAATAATCCACAGAGCACGCTGTCAACAGTTTTCATATTGACTGTATCTTCAGTAGAAAGTCTTGTTCTGTGGATTATCCAGACTAAGTGGGACATTGTTCCACAGGCATAATTATTTCTGTATATGTCCCTGCTGATTACATACAATATCACAAAAGCATGGATCATGTTAGTGGTCCCGATATCTGTACTGATATTGCACTGGTGTTGCAGCAAGACAACACTTATCGATGCTGGAGTTCAGAGTTCATATCCCTCTGTGGTCGTTCAAGATAAACCTTCATGCACTAATGGTTCTGTAAGGAGCTTCGGATGGAAACATCTAACCAGATGGCCCGTTTTATGTGCCTTGAATGTTCCTCCGTTATAAATCTTAACCCAGTGCAATTCTCTCTCTCTTTCTCTCTCTCTCTCTCCCTCTCTCTCTCTCTCTCTCTCTCTCTCTCTCTCTATCTGTCTCTCTTCCTCAGGTTCAGAAATGGTAGAAGCTCAGTGTCAGAGGTTTGAGGTGAGGAGTGCAGATGGCGAGAGAGTTCTGTTCTCCGCAGATGAAGAGGAGATCAGCATCGGCACCGAGAAACTTAGAGTCACAGGTAGGGTACGCACAAAAAGCACAACACATACTGTACTATAGATACACAAAATGACAAATATGGTGTTTTTTAAGTACAGTTTTTTCTTAAAAGGTTCCCTTTGGAGTTTGTGACCACGAACGCTGTGGAGCTTTTTTCTATCAGTGGGCACCCGTTTTGTTAATCCCGTGCACCTGCACGAGAATGCACGTGCTTGCGTGGGTGCACATGGGTGACAGAATACACAGTCCTGCCAGTGATTTCACACGATTCCGCTGATCCAAAGGTGGCGGTAACACGCTAAGATGACACACTAAGATGTGCAGCAATGTGCCAGCAAAGGCAGAGAAGAAGAAGAAGATGCAAGTAAACATGGGTGTAAACATTTCTGGATTTAAAATACTTAATGGTGCTAAAGTCGATATTCAGAGCATTAATATAGCAGCAAACAACTATTTGCTGTAAAGATATAGTGGAGTGATGTATACCTGAGCAGAGAATGAAGTAGCTCCCCCTCTGTATGCGTTTTAATTTGATGTTCACCGTGCTTTGTTGACGTAGCGCGTCCGGCCGCGCGTGCTTTTAATTACAGCTGATAACACCGTCCCGACCAACAGCGTTGTCACAGAACGGTAGCACCCACCCTCCGCTTCCCCCTCCAGGTAAACACTGTTAGCTCTGTCAGCACTTTGGGATTGGGCCTAACAATGCAAACAACGGCCAATGTCCCTCCTAAGGCCTTAAGCTCTGAACCCTCAGGGACTTGACTGACATCACTTGGTAAATGGTTGAGCGTGAGAGGCTGCAAGTGCTTGAAATGGTATAAATACAAATGGAACCGCACTTCGCCGCGACATATCACATTACCGTTTTTATTTAACGTCTTCCAGGCTCTTGCCTTACTAGAAATGAGGTAACCGTCAAAAACTTGTTTTTGTCAAACTTCATTAAGACAGTTAAAAGAAATGGTTAATGAATAAACCAGGTTTGTAATATAGTCTAATGCTTGCATTCCTCTGATTTCATGTACCATCCATACCATGCACCGTTTTTATCTTAAATCCTTGATATTAATATTTCTGTGCAAGTTTAAATTGGCCTGGCCGAACACCTGTGTGCCGTCCTCTTTGTTCACCCTTTTTTTTATGCCTCTGGGCTTCCCTAACCGTGGTAACTCTGTGTCACAACGCCATGAATTGTGGGTTATTCCCTCAGGCACAGTCTGCAGAAATGCGGACTTACTGAAAGTGTTAATAAATGGCACAAAATGTCTGCAAGAGAGCCCTCAAGGACATGACAATTTCACACTGGGACGGCCCTAAACCCTCAAGGACTTAGCGGGAACGCGCCTCAAAGTCTGTGAGTCTGTTAGTGTGGACATTGGGATTGGGCCTTAGCACCGTTAGCTGCAAATCGCCCAGCTCGCCGATGCCATGTTGAGAGCCGTTGAGAGGCGATAGAAATGCTCCCAATTCCGTATTTAGCACCTTTACATTTTTTAGAGCTTAAAGATACAGTCACAGCGTTTTGGTGAGTAACACTGAATGTAAACAAAACTTTTGTTCGTTTACAAGAAAACTCCACAGGGCACCTTTAATATTATCTTTAATTGAGGCAATTTTCAACATGTTTTGCAGTATAAATGAATTGGTTGGGAGTTTCGTAAGATACCCACAAGGCTCTACCAAACTGAAATTAATTTTGCATCCGTATATCTTATACAGTATATAATCACATTAACGACACCATCATGACTTATTGCTGTCTTAATTGTAATTAAAAGGGCAGTATCAATCATATCAATGTAAAATAGTGCATCATGGTGAAGCTATAGATGAGTGTAAATCATTCCACATACATTTACAGTATAGATCATTGTAGAGGTCACAGTGTTGACATTAATTTTCCGCATTCATGAGGAACTGATAGGAATTTGTTCTCATGATTCATGAAGGGGCAGATCCAGCAGTGGACGAACAGTGGGCTCAGACTAATTTATGTAACAAGGTTGCTTGAGGACGCACACACAGCTTACAGTACGTACACACTGTAAGCTGTTAAACAGAGTGCTCTTGACGAGTGCAGCCAAACAAGACTTGGGTCAGCAAGCAGAGCAATTTTTGCTGAATCGAGAGAAAAAAAAAGGTTAGAACAAGAGACAGAGAGAGAGAGAGAGATACAGTAGGAACAGAAAGAGAGAGAGAGGAAGCGAAAAAGAGACAGACGGATGAGAGGTCTGAGCAAAGCCAGGTGAGTATAATTGTAGAGGAAAAAAAAGAGACAAAGCAATTTAAGTAAAATGAAAGAAGTGAGAGAGGAAGATTTCCCTTTGGTGCACTACAATATCTGTTTTTGTCTCATTTACTCATCCTCTCTCATTAGATGTGATGGAGCAAATCAGGTGGAAGTGTGTGTGTCTGTGTGCACATCTCAATTTGCTTGCATGTTTGAATATGTCAGTAATTCTTTTATTTTATTTCCCAGGAACACATAAAATATACATTTACACAAATTCAACTTTCAAGGCAAACTACACACACACAGGCCTGGGTAATTGGGGAGATGTGACCATTAGAGGCACTCTGAAAGAATGTCACCATCATTTACTGTTTGATTGAGGCCAGAGATAAGAGACTGAACGGCGGAGAGAATGCAATTATGAACACATCCATTCAGCTCATGCACTGAGGTCCATGCTATGCCACGGTTTATTTATGTATTATTTAGATTCGTAGACCGGTTCTTTTTTTTTTTTTTTTTAATTTAAGACGAACAGTGTTCCCACACATTGCTGCCCTCTGCAGTGGCGAGAGGTGTACAGCAAAGACTGCATAGCTACAGTAATTTGGAAGATTGCATGTGAGCCTGTTGCTGGTGAGAATCAGCCAATGTAAGCCAGTGCCATGGCAGCTAGTGAGGTGTGACACTAGTGGGCTTACTCTTCTTTTCCATTTCTGAAAATATAAACCCAGTGTGAATTGTGTTGCTTCCAATGTACTGGCTCTGCTTTTGAAAACACTTCATGGGGGATTGTGTACCACCGGGACAGGTGCCACCCAAAAGGCTCATAACAAGCTCATAAATATGTCATGCTCAGGGGAGTATCGTAAATATAGAAGTGAAACCAAAAGTAACACAGTCAGAGGCTGGAGCGCACACGGCCTGTGGTCGACAAAGCAAGAAATACCATTTCACCGAGTAGATATCAAACATCAGCACACTTGTCATCTCTACCGTTGTTGAGAGAACTGGGAGCATGTTCTCTTTTCTTGTTTCTTTCTGTTGGCCGTTGCACAGAGGCACATTTGTGCAGTGTTCCTTTGAATACACCTCAGAAAACTGTGTTTCAACTGAAGAAAAAAGCAACCGTACCCTCCAAGATTTGGTCCTTTCGGAGGTACAACTGCACCTTTGATCCTGCCAATGGGCAAAGTTGCCTTGTGCAGTATTAAATTTGTAGCAGTGCTGAGTTTCCAACATGCTTTCCACGGTCTCAGCAGGAGCCATGACCAGCGCTTCCCCCCCAAGCATCTGTTCAGGGCTGCAGGCTAAAGCAGAGGTGCTTGCTGCACACGGGGGGGAGTTAAATACTGCATTATATCAGAGCCAACCTTTCTAAGAACAATTATGTTCCTGCCTTCTGCATACTGTTTAGCATTGGTTAAATGTGTTTTTTGGAGAAATGTAATGCCACCGAGGAAAATACAGAACAGGTTGTGGTTAACTACTTTCTACAACTTTGATAAGTTTTGGGCAAGATTATGCCTTTGATTAATTATTTTAAAAAACAAGTCAACACTGACTCTCAGTGAGAGATGAGACATAAGCCCCATCTGCAATGTTGAAGTCAAACACCACCCAGCTCTCCATCCTCCCCGTCTCAGTGCTTGAAGTGGGCCGGTACTCATTACTGGGACTTCTACATTTTACTCCTCGGCATATTGTGACTTTTTCTTGTGTATAAAGGGACTTCTCACAAGCTACAGGTACTCTTTTCTGCCCTCTCCATATCTGTTCTTCTGAGAGATTCATAATCATACTCATAAGCCGTATGAACAAAAACATAATTTGGAGGGAATCTTGGCGAGCCAATGTACGGCACAAGGGAGGGGGGGTGAGAAAGAGGGTGCTGTAATTTATCAATACAATGTTCACGTTCTTTTTGTGAAATAATTAGTGAACTGTTTGTCGTGACTTTTTTTAATTTGTGAACAAATATAATTAATGAAACATTATTTCATTAGTTTTCTGAATCTAATCTTTTGATTAATAGAATATGATTTTACATTAACATTTACATTGAATGCTCAGACGAAGGCTGTGATAAATAATACAAAATAATCATTTAACTAGTAATAATAATGGTCCAAAATGATGTAGAATTTCTTAGTTTTAAGTCAAAAACCTTCAAATTTTCTTTGTGAAAAAAATGAGTGTCTTTCTCCACTGTATAAATTCAGAATATGTCTCTGTATAATATGTAGGAGCATCCTGACTGGTTTCACTGCTCCTAAAACCTGAATGAAGAGCTCTCAGCTAAAACCTGAATGAAGAGCTCTCAGCCCTGCATACATACCTGCCTGTCTGTCTGGCTGCTGTTGATTCCAGCCTATAGACATCCTATTATATATTATAACAGTATGTAGGCTACAAATAACACAGGATAGCACTTTAAGTATTAACACTATGGGTAAATATACAAACACACCAACGTTTCACTGTAATGTTCTAGTTGCAATAGAAGATGCATAGCCCACGTATAATAATAGCAATAAAAAGACACAGTATAACATACTTAAAGAAATAATAATAGGGAGAAGTCGCAAGAGATTGCTGATACCGGCCGAAACACACGCCAACATGTGAATAAGGGGAGTACCGGCACCTATCATCATACATATATACAACATTGGGTAAATGATATATATTGCTACTGGAAATACTGTCATATTTGAACATAATTTCTATGACACATGGTGGATCTTAGCAGTGTGTTATGCATTTTAAGCGTCTGCCTCAGCTCCAAGAATAGAGGAATGATGCAATAGCGTGCAGGATTTGAAACAAGAAAAATGGAAGTGTTTTCTTGTCTTTCCTTTCATCCACTCTTACCCTCTCTACAGGGAACGAAGGCGTGGTGTTCAGCCATTCTGTAGAGACATCACATGTACGGGCAGAACCCTTCCAGGACCTGAAGTAAGTACTCTAAATTATTTTGTGAGTAAGCATGTGTGTGTGTGTGTGTGTGCGTGCGTGCGTGCACGCGCGCGTGTGTGTGTGTGTGTATGTGTGTGTGTGCAGTCTGGCACATTGGCTCGCTTTACAAGTTCCCCTTGTTGTTAATATTTTAGTTGTGGTAGAATATTTATGAAGTGTGTGTTTTTGTGAATAATTACTAACATAGTAACACCACAAATAACAAGTTTGGGGTAAAAAAAGATGTTATGTAAAGACGTAAGCAGCTGAGTTTGCCAACTAGCCGGTCCTGTGGTACAGCGTGCTCATGACTTATAATCAGCCCGCTGCAGAGAGAGGTGTGCAGGTGATTGGCAGCCTGACAGAGCGAACAAACGCCCTCCGGGCTGCGGTGTACAAGGGTCAGGCTGTTACCCAATGTAGCCTTCCTTCTGATACATCCACGTGAGCACATGTAGTGCACGGTGCACGCTCAGCCTCTCTTGTTTACTAGTAGAGTTTATTACATTTTTAGCAGGTATACTTCAGCTCTATGAAGACACAGTTTGCATCAGACCAAGTTGTTTCAATCTGATGTGAGCTAATGAGGGCAACGTCTTGTCAAGCTGGTAACTGATGGAACGTTTTGGTTTATTTTTTATTTATACATATCGGTTAGAAAAAACGACAGGCGGCTCCTCAATAATGCTTACGCAACGCAGGCTCAGCTCGGTCTGATCTAAAGTTGCTTACAATAGCAATAAGCTCAGACTGCTGGTTCCCCTCTAACTGCTTTAGAACGAACCACATCAGCTAAATGTATGTATTTCTTTTCCTCGTACCCTCTCCCGAAGCATGTTTTGGGTATCTCTAAGGCACATGTGTGCTTCATAGACCGTATAAAAGAAGTGGACGTTTGTGGACTGCCATTTTGAAGTCTGGAGTTTGGCATTTTGGCCATCGCTATCTTTGTTTTTTGCAACCATAAGTGACACAAGAAGGTGGAGCTAAGTGCAATCGAACGCTGAATAAGACATTTTTAGGCAACCAAAAGACAACACTGTGATAGCGACTAGGGCTGGGCAATATATCAACATTGTATTGATATCGTGATATAAGACAAAATCTATTCTTAGACTTTGGATATCGTAATATGACATAAGTGCTGTCTTTTCCTGGTTTTAAAGGCTGTATTAAAGTAATTACAAGTGATGCAATTTGAACTTACCAGACTGTTCTGGCTGTTATTATTTGCCTTTACCCATTTAGTCATTATATCCACATTACTGATGATTATTTATCAAAAATGCCATTTTGTAAATATTTTGTAAAAGCAAGAATAGTCGACCCTACAACATCGAGGAATTTGGTCAAAATGATCGTGACATTTGATTTTCTCCATATCGCCCCAGCCCCAGTAGCGACCTGTCAATCACAAGGTAGCCACGCGCTAAAGCATTCCCTGCTTTATGGTCTATTTGACTCTAAATGGGACCATAATTTACTAAATGAACATCATGCTGTATTGAAGAAGACTTGAAACTAGTGATTGAGACCATAAAGTAATGTTTACAATGTTTACTGAGATAATAAATGAAGTGAGAAGTAGGCTTATTTTCTCATAGACTTCTGTACAATCAGACTTCTTTTAGCAACCAGAGGAGTCGCCCCCTGCTGGCTATTAGTAAGAATGCAAGTTTAAGGCACTTCAGCATTGGCTTCACTTTTCAGACCCTAAGGTAGCCAACTGGTGTGGTTCCTTCATTACTAATGTCTCAGCTTCATTCGGGCATCGTCAGACAGGATTGAGCTGAAGTGGCTTTTTTGCCAGGGAGGAAAGTACAATCAGAGAGGGTGGAAGGGGAAGGGAGGGAGGCAGAGAAGGGATGTTGGAGAAGTGATGAAGTGGAAACGTATAGATGCATGGAATGCACTGTACAAGAGAAAAAAGTGAAGCGGGGAAGAAGAGATACAATTGACTGGATAGAGGGAGAGGAAGCAGGCCTGGGGTGGGGGTGATGAAGAGGACAATCAAAGACAGAAAAAAGAAGACAGGGGGCAGATGAGGGTGACAGAGGGAAAGAGTTCAGGGGGAGGAGATGGAAGTTAGTGTACAGAAGAATAGATTAAATCGAACTGGCAGGGAGATTGAGTCGTAGCAGCACCACATAATGGGATACAGCAAAAATATGAAGGCATTCAGGATGTGCAAAATAGCCACAGTTCATTTCTTTTGTGGAAAAAATAAGATATTGAACCAAAGTATAGGACCAGTTGTCAACTAAAAAAAAGCTGTATGATGCGTGTGTTTTCCATTTACTGGCTTTAAAAAGAAGCAGATAATATGGCAAGACAATATTCAGGTAGGCTGATGACACCACATGACATGCCATTATGATTCTTTAAAATGTGAGGATTTGTAAGACAGTGCTGGTCGTTTAATACTCCATTTAAGCATTTCATTTCTTTATTCAATCATGCATTTAATCAGCTTTCATCAAGCTTGGCAGCTACACCATCAAACAGCTTATTCCTCTCTAAAACATTTACAAGCACCTTAATAGAGTCCCTGTTGAAATTATTCTTTTCACTTTATTGCACTGAGTAAATTGCCTGCTCAAATTGATGCTGAATTTTAGGTCACTCTTGTGGTTATTTGACTTAGTTAGCATTGTCTGAACCAAGGCTACCACCCTCCATTTGTGCCACTCTTTTAGTTTGCATGTATTCACACAACCTTAAATCTAATTCCCCATGTTTTGTATGCGGCTGGCTCAACGAAGAATCCAACAAGGATATGGAAAGTAAGACTTTTAAGCCGGAGATATACTTGCTTTGAACCACATTATGACGCTGCCTCGCATATCCTGCGGTTGTGTACGTCCTAAGAAATTAACGCGACACATTCCGGGACACAAACGCGTGGTTAAAAAGCAAGCATATCTGCGGCCCAAGGGGTGCCTCGGTTACTCAGTGATCAGAGACACATGATTGCCATACCCTGGCTTTGAATCCAGCATGAGACATGTCAAATGTCTTCATTCTCTCTCTTTCCCCCGTATTCCCCTCTTTCTTCTCACTGTATAATTCCAAGCAATAACCTAAAAAAAAAAAACAGGAAAGACATAAAATAGATGAAGTTATTTGACATAGAGGTATGAGATGGATGGACAGAGAGAGACAAAGGAACGGTTGAAAGCGAGGCAAAATGGGTAGTAGAGGAAACAGGACCCCATACGTGCCGAGGGATCAAAGGAGAGGCGAGGGAGGAGGCATCTCGAGCAGTGGGTGAACTAGAAGGAGTTAGATTAGTTGAAGGAAACCGAGAAGTGATAGAGTTAGGTGGTGATGGAAAATACAGGGAGGAGGAGGAGGAGCGAGAACATTGGGTCAATGGACGGGTCAGTGCAGATAAGCAAGGCGATGAAACCTGCGGTGAAGGTGAGGAAAGAAAACGGGAAGAACTGCAGTGACTGCTGTTCTAAACATGAGGGCTGTTTTTATTTTTCATCAGGTTTAACACACTCTCATGTCATCAACACTTCTGTGGAGTTACGTAAAGATGCCATTAGGAGCAGCGGAGGACACAAAGGCACATGATTTTTTTCAGATTACCTGTCTCATGTATTACTGTCAGAATATAGTGACCGTTTTATAAAAAATACTTTTTTTAATCATGTTTGCTCTATTTTCTACCAACTGCTGCTTTAACATATAATAAAACCATTTCAAATGAGCTGTAGAAAACACAACATAAAAGTACTGGCACTTAGTATTGCCTACCCATTAAGTACAACTAACCCATTAAAGTGCACAAACACACACAAACAAAGAATTTATGGCTTAAAACCCACATTAAAACACAAATTTATTGTATGCATGAAGTGAAACCACTTATCACCCCACACACAGCTTCGTCAGTGCAACAGTTTGAATACATCATGAAACAGCAAGTGGCACACACACATTGCACTGACCTCTCCACTGCATCAACTACTGCATGGTTAATGAAAACCATAGAAAAATTACACTGATAAAAAGGCGATTACATGCTTCAGATACTTCCCCCTCTCTGTCGTCAGTCACTAGCTGTTAAATGGGAGGGAAAGACACAACGGACTGAAGCGTAGCCATTATCAGGAGGATTTTTCTTCTGTTTTTGATTGAGGTGTATTCGATATTAATAGATATTTCACACTTCTAGTAGAGATTGTATCAACACTACAAATAAAGTACAGGTTCTCTTCTCTTTTCTTAATTCACAGACATTTTTTCACCCAAGATTTTAATCCCTTTTTTGGTTGGAACGTTCTATCTTTCTATCTGTCTCCTTTTTCTCGTGGTATCTTTGTCCTTATCTCTCCGCTTCCTGACTCCCTCTTGTTGACTAACTCTCTTATTCACACGCACACTTTTGTCTTTTGTCGTTCTCATTCTGTCTAGATCTTCCCACGTGTGCGTTCCCTCTTTCTGCCTCTGTCTCCCCCTCTTTTTCTGTCTCGTTATGAAAAGTAGAGCGTTATGCAGTGAAGGTAAATGGGACATGTAATGAGCGGATTGAAGTCCATTTAAAGCTAATGATCTATCTTACAGTTTAACAGTGAGCGAGGGAGAGAGAGGAAAAGAGGGAAACACAGAAAGATAGATGGAACACACTTTACGTGATAAAGTGCAGGTCGAGAAATTCCTATCAGGAAAGATAAAGTATAGGTCAATCTGAATCTTGCATGCTGCACTGCACTTTTAAAAGAATATGTTACTGTTGTACAATCATTTGTAAGTAATTTACCTTCATTGTATGCTGGGGATCAACCCTGTTTCCTACAACATTACATTTCCATACAACTAAAGTGCATTCTCAGTTACGTTTCGAGGGAAATGCATTTTCTCCCAGATTACCGTCACAGTTTTAAACAGTTTTAAACACCTAATTAATATTATGAATTGAAACAAAACTAAACAAAAAACGCTATTATTACTTAGTTAAAGGGACTGTTTGTAAGTTCTTACACGTATGAATCATTGCGGGTCGATGTCCCATTCGCGCTCGCGTGTGGCTACGCTGTTCAGACAAGACTCCAACACAAACTACACGGAAGCACCAAAACCGCAAAGTTCTATCTAGTGAAGCCCGTCTGTTAAACAGTGTTGGCCGCGGTCAGAGGATGCGGGGGAGACCGTAGCTTTGGTCTCCAGGACCGGAGTCTTTGCTGTACTCTGCTCCTCTGCCTGCCT
>CAKALG010016838.1:0-13708 GCA_916700815.1 Helicolenus hilgendorfi
ACACACACACACACACACACACCAAAACACGCCGCTGGCTTGTGCGGTAGAGCAACCACACAGAGGAAGTTAGCTTCAGCTGGAACCTGCGCTGTGTTTTTCAGGACTTAATTTATGTCGGCAATTAACTCAGCGAGGCACGGAGGCTGGATGCTCTCCGCTGGATGCACATTTGTCCAGTTACCGCAGGGCACGCTGATACTCACGCTTTGAACACAGCAGAGCAGGAGACACAGTAACAGGTCGCTAAAATGCTAATGGAGACCTCAGTGTTGTTTGACTAAATGGACGGGAGACAAACCTCAAAGGTGTAATCATAGGGAAATAAAACAACCTTCTGTCAACCCTTAAGGCTGGAAATCTTAACAGATGTTGAAAATGTGAGAGACCTCACACATGTTGTGTTAAATTTAACAGTTCTGTTCATATAGTGTGTGGAGAGCAACGATTTAGTCAAAACAGCACAACACACACTAACAGATTCCATTCATGAACAACAAGAGTCTCGACTAAAACAATATGAAACTCGTAAAATCTCTCGCCATCAAAACGTGACTTTACTGTAAACAAACATAGCGGATGACAGCAATGTTAGTTTTTGCACTACTTTATACTGAAAATTCACGAAGAAAAAATATGGATGAAATCATTGAGACACATTAAACAAACACTCGTGTTGTCGCCACAAATCAACAAGTTGGTCCTCCATTTCTGAGGTCCGTCTTACTACTACTTTATGCTTCACGTTTTGCATTAGCCGCAGTCGCCATGACAAGGGTGGTTGTTTTTCCCTCTTCGGTAAACTTGGTTCTCAATTGGCTATCGTTCTTTCCCACATCGGCTGTCCTCGGGGTTCCCCACACACAACGGGATATCCGATCTTAAATATTGAACATGTTTAATATTTATGATTTGAAATCGGAGCGGCCAGGATGGACTGATGTAAAAAGCATTCATAACATACCTCACACTACAGGAACATCTGGACAGATAATCTATAGAACCATAAAAAAAAATCTTTGCTGACGTCTGTGTGGAGGGGGAAATCAGTCCCAAAATCGTCTTGATTCTCGTGTAGTGTGCGCCCGGCATCATTCTTTATTTTGACCATTTCATCAATCCCATTTAATCACATACTTTTGTCTTTATTCCCCCTAAACGTTCTTTTTATTCTCCCAGTGGCCTTGCCATTTCACTTTAACATTTGTGCCGAGAAAAACACTTAAAAGTTAAACAGAACCTTTGTCTTGCCATTCAGTGTCAATGTGCGATGTGTAAGAGAAGGCACGTTGTCTGTGGCATTTAGTAGTGGTGTAATATGTCAGAGAGATTTTCTCTTTGAAGATGTCACCTTAGAAAAGTGCCTTGAGCCTGTGTTGGGGTGTGAATATAGAGCAGAAGGTGCTGCAGCTAAGAATATGGTTTCAGGGTGGAGGTAAAGAAAAACAACATCCATGGGTATTTTGGTTGCTGCGCGCCAACGAGGACTATAGCTTACCCTTGAGGCACGTCAGTTTTGTTACAATTCTTTTTTTTCGTGCAATGTAGGAAAGGCATGCTGGGTCTATACATACACACAAATGGATTCCAGACTCTATATAGGAAATCTGTCAAAACAGAGGAGATTGTTTCTGCAATATTTCGTTATCGTTTAGTACGGCTGTCCATTTTCCTAGAGTTGAATCCAGTTTTATTGATTTCTTAAAACTGATTGACATGTACAGTAAGAGATAATCCACTAAAGGAATTTTAACACACAACGCAGAGGGAAGGAACCTCCCAACATGAAGCAGAGTGCTTCGAAATCCTTTTACACACATTTTAAAATGGATTATCCTGCTTATATCACGGTCATCGGCGAGGGAATTTAAAAACCAGCATTCATTTATTTATTTATTTTTTCCCATTTTGGACTCAGAATTAAAGGAGTGAAGCAAACACTTGCTGTTACTGTGCTTGTTTATTGCTTACAGAGATTCGTTGGTTACTGTGTCTCCAACATTCATATTTAACTGTGAAGCAGCTTGAGCCAAATTACTAATGCATCAAGCACTTTAATCCACAGCTTCAGGCCAATCACAAGCATGTATGTGTGTTCCATCACCATGGTAAGGTGTATTTTTCTTTTTTAAAGCCCTAAAAACTCTCCCTAATAGTAAAAAGTATGACTAAATAAGCAACAATGACAGTTAAGTTATAGTTATAGTTGCTTTATTAGGACTGTGTCGGTGTGATTTGTGGTTAGAAGCACCGCTGTCACCAGACTTTGATTTAAATATTGCTAAATCCTGATTGGTGCAAGGTAGTATATGGCCGTGGTTACACTTTATTTTCAATGCGACTTTTGTGATTGGATGTGCAGTGAAACGGTGGATAAACACATTTCATTTCCTATCATTTTTCACAATAAAAGTCCCCCGTTATTTTTACTGCTTACTCTTCCTCCCTGCAGTATTAGTAGACTTGTTTTTAATGAACAATAGCCGCTCACAAAGCTCCCCTAATTCAGTGATAAACACATTTTCCCGTAAATTCTTCACAATAAAAGTCCCACTTTCTAACTACATTTGATAAATTGGCCGTATTGTGCCCACATGTTGTCTACACTTCACTGAAATCCAAACTCAGTGCGACTCAGACCACCTCGGCATGGGTCTCGCTCTGATCCCAATGCGAGCGAGATCCAATCCGAGAGTACAGACTTGACAGCGAATGCGTCCTGGCATGATCGGATGACGAAAGTCGCATTGAAAAGACAAGTGTAACCACGGTCTAACACGTCGTCTTTTTCCAACCTAGCCTTGGTCTTTAAGCTTTTAAATGGTCTCTTCTGTACAGCTGTTTTCTGGAAGGTACTGAAGATGACATGCCTTTTGGTTCACAGGTCCCAAACCGGCCCCTAAGCCCTCACCCTACACACTAATCCTTGATTTAGTGTGAGCAGCTGAACAGTCAATGTCATGGTGGCACAACTTCAGGTCTGTGGAACAAAGGGCACTAAAGTGGAGGCCAGAGTTAACCCATGATCTTGGCAAGTCATCTACCTATACCAAGCAAAGAAGGAGACAGCTGGTATTTAATGCACCAGTTGGGGTACATCATAGCATATGCTATGAGTGTATTAAATACTTAGTGTAATCATAAGTGTTAAGTAATGCAAAGAGTTTATATCAGACACATTGTGGCTTTAAATACACATTATTCTACATGGTTTGTAGGTAAGTCAATGTAGGCATAAAAGCAAATTAATCCACAGAATAAATACTGAAAATGACCAGTGCCACAATAATATAAAACTCAATCTGTCATAAAATTAATTGAATGAAAAGGGCATGCCAAGTAGTGCATTCAAAATGATTACATTTTTCAATAAAAGCTTTAATTACATTAACACTAAAATGGGTTTCTGAGAAAAAAATAGTCCAGGAATAATTGCATGCCTGCGATGCCAAAAAAAAAAAAAAAAAAAAGCTGAAATACATTTTCTTCTATCAGATTTATCAAATGCCAAATCAAAAGTCAAATGCAGCAAAGGCCACAGCAGCAGTGAGATCGCAAGCACATCAACAAGAGATGAAAAACAAGTGTATCCCAAAGGTGGAGGAATTTGTTTCACCACTTGCCCCCGAGCCCTTTTATACCTAGTGCCCTTCATTGCTATTTATCTTAAAACCAAGTGTCACTTCAAAACAAAGGCTGGGGTTTAGAAAACACTGTGGAATGCAGAGGAAAGGATTCGGTTTATATTCATGTTTGTGTTTGGAATAAATTAAAGGAGATTGCCAGCATGGTTTAATAGAAAAAAAGTCTTCACCTTTGAAACCACATTGTTCCAACGATATGTAGATTTATTAGATTGGATAGCACTATCCCAGCTTGTTGTCTCCTGTGTCAAACAGAGGCGTTTTCTCCAATATGGCATGTCTGTTTTGGGATTTGCGAGTCGCAGTAATTCGGTGACACCAGATGGAATACGATACCAGATGGAAAAGGGACTGATCTTGTTCAACTCTTGGCACGGCGGATCCTCGCAATGATAGGAGCGGAGCGATGAGGTCACGAATTTCAGCCCTTTTCCTTCCTCTGTCTCCCCGTCATAAGAGATGTCCGCGGCCTAATTGCCTCATGTCTTAGCATTTTTCTGCCTAACTAGATCGGCACAGTCCTGCACACAAGGGGGCTATGTGTATCTGTTGTGGCCATGCCTTTTTCCCCCAAACACTGATTCCATCTGTTTGCTGAAAATAAACCATAATGTCCTAAATGGCGAGCAAAGTATTTATTCAGGAAACGGTCTCGGTAAACAGTGTTTGGGAAAAGCACTTTGTATTCTACGTGTAATCATGTTGTAACACCGTCAGTTCACTAATGCCTGCAAGGGGGGATAGAGATTTGGCCCTTTTATGAATTCTAAATGTGTGCTTGGAAGTTGCACACGCACACACTCACACACTCACACACTCACACACACATACACACACATGAAGCGTTTAGCCCACTGCTGTTTCTGGGTGGAGTTCACTCGGTCAATAACAACAGGAGATCTGTCCTCTGCTTTGTTCTGTCTGGGCTCACTTGATTTACACACGCACAATAAGTCACATGCGAGCGCCTACACACTCGGTCACAATTCATCATAATCAAAGCCTGCAATTGTTATTCCACCTTATTTCTATTCCTCCATCTTTCTTCATCTTCCTCTCCTTTCTTTGCTGTTTCTTCTGCCATCAGTCAATCACACTTTGCTTTCTACTTTCCTTAACTCGTTTACCCCGCCCGAAGGCTGAGTGACAGATTGACACTTAAACAGTAACCACCCCACCCTCCACCTCCCCTCCTCTCTCCGTCACTTCCTCCTCTCATCATCACGGGGGCCCAGAGAGATAACACTTTGCAGTCACCCTTCAGGAGATTTCCTTTTCTTTTCTGCACATTAAGTTGTGCTTCACCTGCAGCAACTGGAGCACACCTCTGGTTTGAGTGAAGAGGAAGGACTGATGCCGCCCGCGAGCGAGGCCACTGAATGAAAGACATCTCTCATCTCACTGCCCTGTCATGATGGCCTGCAACAAAGCTATCTAAATGTATCAGGAATAATATGGGCTGAAGGATGGAGGGTGGAGACACATGAGGGAGGGGGGGAGTCCATGTCTTTAGGGGGCAAAGAAGAGGCTGTGTGTGATATTCTGCACATCATAATTTATATCCAATGCCAGCATTCAGTGTCAACGGAAGAAGTAGTGTGCCTGTTTATGAAGCAAGGTGGAAAGTGAGAGTGTGGAGGTCAGGATGGGGGAGGTAGCATCAGACAATCATGCAGGAAGCTGCTGTTTCGGTTACCTAACCCTAACCATACCGTAAGCATCGTTAAGTCTCCATAATCTTGACCGTAAACTAACCTTAACCTTGCCATTGTCCAATATTGACGTTCTTGTCTGGCATTGGGGTTCCTGTGTTGATGGGAGGCGTGGGGTGAAATAAAGTGTAAGAGCATGAGAAGAGGAGGCAAACCAGGGCGGTTCTTCTATTCTTATTTATCTAACTTTTTTGTTTTTGGCATATTTTGAGAACAAACAGGGTCGTCATGTTCTAAGCCTGCACTCGATGCTGAAAAACCCTAATGCTTTAATCTCTTGTCTGTTCGTGTGTGTTTGTGTGTGTGTGAGTGTAAGAGAGAAACAGAGAGAGAGAGAGAGAGGGCAAAAGAGAGAGAGAGAGAGAGAGAGAGAGAGAGAGAGAGAGAGAGAGAGAGAGAGAGCGCGCGCGAGAGAGAGAGAGAGAGAGAGAGAGAGAGAGAGAGAGAGAGAGAGAGAGAGAGAGAGAGAGCGATTTCCCCCCAAAAGAGCAAAAGAAAGTCCCACTGCCTTCCCACACTGTTTGTTTGAAAAAAAGCTTGCCGAGAGGAAAGTGTGATTGATGTCAAATGCAGAGCCAAAGGGAGAAAAAACAAAGAATATAAGAAGACTCTGATGACTGATTCATGTTAGTTGCTTGATTTTCTGGGCCAGTATATATGTATATATGTCAATAGAGTAAAATATTTAATCGCATGCTAGTCCATATTAAATCACGATTGATTGCAAATTGATCACATTTTTTATGTGTTCATAATGTACCTTAAAGGAAGATTTGTTAAGTATTTAATATTCTTATCAACATGGGAGTGGGCAAATATGCTGCTTTATGCAAATATATGTTTATATGTATTATTGGAAATCAATTAACAACACAAATATTGTCCAGAAACCCTCACAGGTACTGCATTTTGCATAAAAATATGTTCAAATCATAACATGGCAAACTGCAGCCCAACAGGCAACAACAGCTGTCAGTGTGTCAGTGTGCTGACTTGACTATGACTTGCCTCAAACTTGATGTGATTATCATAAAGTGGGCATGTCTGTAAAGGGGAGACTCGTTGGTACCCATAGGCCCATTTTCATTCACATATTTTGAGGTCAGAGGTCAAGGGACCACTTTGAAAATGGCCATTTCAGGTTTTCTTCGACAAAATTTAGCTCAAGTTTGGAGCGTTACTTAGCCTCTTTCGTGACAAGCTAGTATACCAGTATATTATATATATGCCAGTATACAAGCTTGTATTGTAAGTAATAAAAATAAAAATGTGTTCAACACTTTTGTTGTTAAAGTTACCAGCAAGTTTAAAGGGAATAGAAACATAAAAAAAAACAGTCATCAATAACAACATGAACTGTTGGCTCCATAAAGGCGTGCTCAGCAGAGCAGAATTGGAGTGAAACTGTGGTGATAATATTTTCATAACGATACAAACACACATTAAAGTGTCCACTCATTGGGTTTAACTACGGCTCATTGCACCCTCAAATTGAATCCAAAAAGATAACTAATACTGCCGGCTCATTAGAGACCACGGCACAATGCCGGAGCCATATTGGGCAAACAAACAGAATTATCAAAATTAGGGCGCCATGAGATAATCGGTTGAAATCATGTTTATAAAATGAGTTTTATGTTAAACCAAAAGATTTAAAACAAGAGTGTGCTTGTCCTTAGGCGAGGTGTTAAAAAGTTTAGTATCCACTTGTGTGTTTTTAAATGTTTGTCTGTGTATGTGTGTGTGTGTGTGTGCGCGCGCGTATGTCCATGCAAGTGTATTTTGGTGTCCGTAGGCGGGCGGAACATTAGTTTGTTGGCGGCATCGTTCCCCTAAGTCCTGTCTAATGGGGATAAGGGAATGGCCTGTGGCAAGATAGATAGAAGGATGTTGTGTTTATTCCGACGGGTCCACAGGCTACAGCCCCAACATCACAACCGAGCGGGAGGAGAGAGCTGCTTGAAGGAAAGGAGAGGAGTGAGGAATTCACCAGAGTAGAGTGATGATTAAGACAACAAAGGGGAGTGATAGGAAGAGAAAGAGAAAGGGGGATTATTAGGGGAGAGGGATACGCCGGGGAGAGTCATGATGGAGACGGCAATGGGGAGCGACGGAGAGACTTACACTCTGTCAAGAGAGTTTCCGTATTGTTAAAAGAGCCTCATATGCATACTTGAAGCCCAGCTATCCACAGTTGGCACATTCCAGAGGCCCTTGGAAGGCAAAAAACTCCCAAATGTGGCTGCATCAGTCAACCCAAATCACTCACTCAGTTTTATTGTTGATGAATGCAAAGCTGTAAAAGCACACACACACACACAGGCATTTGGTTATACATCCGCATTGTGAATATTTTTTAGGATGAACATTTGCCACATGGGATGTAAAAAACTAAAAGTTTGGGGACGAGAGACTCAGGCAAAATGTAAGTGTTGCGTATATCTAAGCACAGACAAAGACAGCAACAAGACAGCTGACAAGATGACGAGTGATAGTGAGGATTATAAGAGGGAATATTGAAGAAGCAAAAAGACAGTATATACTAGTATCTACTTCACTGTTTTATTGCAATTAGCGTTAATCTGTATACTGTTTATGTGCAGCCAAATTGCTTCAAACATGTTTGTGCATTTCAGCTGTCAAATAGAGGCCTCTATTAAAGCGTGGTTTGGCTTCCGGTAACAACTACAACGCATGGAAGTAATGGGTATGATCAATACTAATAGGTTTAGGAATTCAGGGAAAACATTTTGCTTCACGTCAGAGGTTTGATTCTGCAAGTTACAGTTCAGGAGTTAACCGTTAAAATATAAAGTGCATTATATATCCCCATATTTCTCTGGCCCGCCCATAAGCAGCCAACGCAACGATGAACACACCCATGGGAGAGCTTAATTTTATGGAGGAATTTTATTTTGAGATTGGCCTTTCAGTCGTAAAGACATCAGTGGAAGGGTTTTCACTGAATTGAGAGACATCTGAAGCCCCACCTCACCTTCAGTTAGTGGCTGTGTAGCAACTTGAATTCAGCCAGTGCAAACCCCAGCGCCGGGGGTCTGATCCCTTCTAGCTGTCATATTTCGCAAAATGCTTGCAAAAGCCTGCATTGCACCCTCAGATTAATAATTTGCACCCTCAGCTGAAATTTGAATAATGATGTCAAGCGCAAAGTGGTAGCCTACTGTGTGGGGGTCTCTCCATATGCACCTTCTATTTTTGGTTCATGTATGTGCAGCAGCACGACGTACTGGTGGTTATTAAATAGTCTATCAGCCAGTCACATCACTGGCCTCATAGCTCTGAAACAGCCAATCACAGCAAACGGAATGCTTTACCTCATATTGATAGTTCAGAGTTTCACGACATGAACACACATCATCACAAATCTGCACCCTGAGACAGATGGAAGACGATTTTCCATCAGTTACTGGGCCTTGAAAAAGAAAAAGAGACCCTGATGCGTCCTGATAAGCAGATGTCTCCTTCATACAACAAGCAGCATATCGAGTTATAACCGACCAGTCTGATGTGTGTAGAGGTCTATATGGTTATACTGTAGCAGCGTGGTGTCGTTTTCATGTGATTGAATGAAGGTAAACACAGTGAACGACCGTGCGTAAGCAGCTGTGGAAAGCAAATAGTAAGAATCACCCACATTCATTGATAGATCATTGCAGACTCATTCAAGCCTGATGAACATGAACAACATGAACGAGCATCGCTCAAAACAGTGAGGCGACACACGTCAGTTAAAACCACAATATCACTCTATATTTCACCAGGTCTCTCCATGAATCAGTGCTGATTCTAGTGTTGGCTTTTCCTGCTTCAGCCTCCCGACCGCTGATTTATAGCCTACGTGTAAGAAGTTACAAACAGTCCCTTTAACTAAAGTGTTTAATTGAAATAAATTATTTATATTTTAAGCATTGATCCGTTGTTTGGAGCACGTTTGCAGCAAGTGTTTTAATGTATTTATATTTGAGACCGATCTCAAAATAGCATTCTATGATATGAACCTCTCCAAGGGGTGTGTGCGTATTGTTTCCATTGTGCCAAACTGACCCACAGGTACATTGATTTTTTTTTTTTTTCCTGACATATTTTTTTCCCTTCCCGGGCTCCGTAGAAACCCCCCTCACCTGAAAATGGTATGAGTCTTATTTTATTTTTTTTGCGCTCACTGCGCAAGTTGCGTAGAACCCAGCAAACTACGCCTCCCCCTCGTTTCATGGTTATGGATGTGCAGCATGATGTATAAGTTTAATGGTCAAAGTGGGTGCCAGTGTTTACAACTTTGCTAAGAGGAAGAAGCGGAACTAACCTTCTCACGGAAAGAGGAAAACAAACAACATGAGAGTGAATTACAGGAGCAGCAGTCAGGTAAACTTGTGTTCTCTCCAAGTATGTTGTCAGCAGGTAACAGAGGCGTTAAGTTGACCTGCTGGCTGAGCAGTGCATCTCTCCGTCTGTCTATCTGTCTTGCTCCCTCGCTGTGTTCTGTGACTTTGTGTCCGACAATCATGAAATACAACACTCTGTATTACGTTTGATAAAGTGCACCGTGTTTATAAACTGCAGCTCGGATAAGAGAACAGAGTTGCGCGTGATCACGCGGTCATACGCGCGTGAGGAAATTACATCGTTTTCAAACAAGATAATAAAACAGTATCTAGTCTCTTAGTTAAAGGTTTAGTTACATCTCTGGACTAATGCAAGATGGAAAGCAATGGATTGACACTGACCAGTGAGTGAATATTGATTTTAAAAAGTTGATTATGTGGGCATACTGCAGGGCAATATGGATGCACATCTGACAATAAATAATAACCATCAAATATCCAGCCAAGCCATGGTATAAATAATATTATATATTTGAAAGTGTATAAAATGAAATCTGGGGGAGCCAGTCTCAATGGACCTGATGCAGCTGATAATATTGTTATCTATGATGTACAGCTGCTACAGTATGCAGCCATAAGATAAGATATTCCTTTGGCCTATAGGCTTATGTTTACATAGTATAGCCAAAGCTAGTTGTATATTTTGGGGACTGGATTAATTATCGGGCAGCCGAGCCCAAGCTCAGTGTTATATGTTATTATTTTCTACCATTTATATTTTCAATATATTATTTATGTTAATATTCACTTTTCTTAAGAGGCTAGATAAATAGATAGATAGGTAACTTTATTGATCCTGAGGGAAATTCAAACTTCCAGCATCACAGTTCCATAGTGCAAAACATGTTAGTAAAGAGGCAGTAAAAAAGTTAGTAGTACAAAGTACAAAAAAAATATACCAGATATAGAAATAAAAGGAGATGAAGAAAACTGTTAAAACTGAATATAGTGCAGGGTAACAACTGAGATACAGGACTATTAAAAAAGTGAATATAGTGCGGAAAAGACTGTTGAAAATGAGTATAGTTCAGGATAACTCCAGTAGCTTAGTCTATGAAAGTGCACTGTGTGCGGTCGGCCACATGACCTGATAGATTTATTGATCTAAACTAACTATTAGCTAATGTTTGAGTGGATTGTACGTAGCCCCGTCTCTGAGTAAGTCTCTCTCAGTTTACTTGTGTGTTTAGTAGGATGGTTAGAGAGCATGTGTTGATATATGAGGAAAGCAGAATTGGTAAGGGCCCTTTTTACTAGACCTTTCAGGGACTCAGACATATGTGGGTGGCCCTGATATTCACAAAGCCTAAGATGTATTTCTTTCCGCCACATCCCACTGAAAACTGAGAAGTTTCGAAGATATCCTGCCGACTAACAGGCACAGAAACAAGCAGCAGGTCATGTTTATGTTTACGGTCTTAGGCAGAGAAACTCCAGAAACCGGAGAAGCTGTTTGTTTTTCGTGATTTCTTTTGACATTTTGTATAGTGAGAGCCTTGTTGTACACAGTAGACAATTCTAGGTACAGCCCATCAATAATGAAAAACTGCCCACACATACTGTACAGTAGTCGGCTGTGCCTTTTGAGATCTGGTTTTAGAGGTCTTAAAAACATGGCGGTTTGTCTTTGCTTTACTCCTCCAAAGAGAGTTTGCAGAGATCTATATTGTTGTTCCTCTTTTAATCACCAGGCTTACGATGGAATGAAAATAGTCTTAAATTTGGCATTAAAAGAGACTTAACAAGCTTTATAAATAACTTGAAAAACCCTATTCACCCTATTATAGTTTATGATTTGCTCTTCGGCTTTGTTTTCCTCTTAGAAATAAACAGAATTGCTCTCTTCATTTTAATTATCTTTATTCAGATTTTACTCCAAACTAAGATAATTGTTTTATGATGTTTTATCCTTATTTGCCACACATTAATACAGTTTCCGTGCAGTCTGTTATGTGACTATAGGACTTAAAGGGGAAGTCTATTTTACATATCAAAGTCTGATTACAGATTTTGAGCTTTTTGTGGCTCCAGAGGAAGCTGGATGAAATTTGATATTTGTTGCTTGAGTCAGCGTCTGTTGAGGTTGTAGACTAATGCTTCATGTGCAAGGGACGCGCTGCTCCACTCAACTGGCTGCTCAAGCGGTGCTGCACCCTATCGTGGAAGGCATCCGATTGGTCTCTGATTTTCTGCTTGCGTTTTCAAACAGGAAATAACATGATGAGCCGCCTGCTCATAAACTTTCAGTTATTCCGTTTAAACAGTCCAACAAAATCTACTTCTGAAAACATTTTAGGAAAAGAAATAGGCAATGGCACTGTTGAATCTTGTTTCATTTTAGAACTGTATCGTCTAGTTTGACAGCTTGGTCCAAGTTTCATGAGTCGGACATATCGCGCTGGATGGGCTCATTTGCATAAAGTTTAGATTTTTCAACTTTATGCAAATACAGACCCTCTCCAGCAACACTCCCATTATGCACTGGGCGACTGCTTAAGTGCTTTCCATAGGAAATGAATGGAAAGCTATTCAGTCACCGGATCTGGTGGAAATGCGCCATAGTCTGAAATATTAAAAATATATAAAAGTGAGCTCTCTGTAGCTCCTCATCTCTGGTAGTTCGACATCCGCTTCCCTTTGTCCACATGTCCTTGGGCAAGACAAGGTAGAAAAGTTCTATACAAGCGCAGTCCATTTACTTCCCGGGATTTGACAAGGAAGAAGAATGTGTGCAATAAAAAAAAGACATTATCTCTGCTTACTGCATTGATTTTGATCCTTTTTTTAAAACCGTCCATTGTGAGTGGACCGATATAACAGGAGTACAGAGTTATGTCAGTGGGGAACTCTTTTGAATTTGCACAGTGTGGCTGTCACATTCCTCTTTATATGCTACATTGAGATAACGTGCTGTGATCTAAAATGCACATAGATGAGGGACATTCACACAAATATGCTCCCTGCAGGTAGCCAATGCCTTTGCTTTCCGCTTAGTGCTAATATCCTTCCTGCTGTAATGTTCCCGGATTTAAAGCACCACTTGTATTTACATTTATTTAGTGTCTTCATATTTATGAGCTGCATTCTGCTGTCCCTATTTATACCCAAATCTATGTCATTCACACTCAATTTGGCAGCAGGATCAAACACTCTGGAGGCAGAGCTGTAATATATTATAATGCACTCATTGAAATACCAGACAAACACACACGCATAGGCCTCATTTATTTCCCAGCACCTGTTGCATCTGTGTTGTCGGCAACATAATCTGACATTATTGATTAGAGCGGAGCAGGAGCGTTCGGCTAAACCGGCTTGGGACTTGATTAAGTTCATAATAATGTGGGGTTAGCTGTGGCTCGTATATCTTGTGTCAGATGCAAATGATGGGTGAATGAACAGCTGTCGGCGCAGCACGTATGCCAGGTGTAGGGAGGCAATGCTGCAGCGCAATCTGTCAGTACACTTACTGTACAGGATATAACACAACAAAAATACCCATCCATCATCAGTCCGTCATTCATCTCGGTATGTATCTGTCTGTCATCTGTTGCTGTACCCATCCATCTGCTCACGAATCGATACGAACGTAGAAACATCCATCCAGTGTTTGAAACCTCTGATCACTTCCCTCGTCAACATCCAGCAGCTAGATCTTCATTAAAGTTGTTGCATCAAATTAGAGCAGACACTCTGGCTGCTATTTGCTCACATCACTCGTCTTACTTGTACAAACAAGCCCCCTCGCAGCCCCATAAGGCCTATGGTATACTTGTCAACATTTCCTGTTTAATGATTTTTCTACATGCAGTCGGTGGCGAGCATATATTTGGTGCACTTTTGGGAAACGTCCTGACATTTCCCACTTCCTGTCTGCACTGAAAGAGTAACAAGCCCTGGAGCGCTGAAACGCATCACAGTCGGCGCGCAGACACACACCGGCGTGCAC
>CAKALG010016839.1:0-13435 GCA_916700815.1 Helicolenus hilgendorfi
ACATAGAAAAAACACAATGCTGACCAGAGGTGATGGCCTGTTTATCTTGAACCTGTCTTCTAGAAAAGACACGTCTGTACAGTTTTTCGCCAGGAACATATTTATTTCCAACGGAAAATTGTTGCAGTCAGGGGGTGATAACCTGTCAAAGAAACATCCTTGTTTGTGTTTTGTAATATAAATAGCTAGCCAATGCTCACAAGGCATGTTATAGGGATGTGTGTTTACAATGAACATAACCAGGAGCTTACAAACATATTTAGGGAGTTGATCGCACGCTAAAACACTCAAGAAATTTGTACCAATAATTATTTTTCTAACAATACCTCACATTGCCTGTGTTAATTAGCGAAACGTTCCCTGAACACTCCTCGTCTGGTTCCGGTTGAAACAGAACAATGAATAACCAATACCATAATCTTTTCTTGATATAGCCAGTGATCCGTCTTTTAGGTTGTGGCCGGTGGTTTGTATCAGTTGATAATACTCTCTTGCGTACTGACATCTCTGAAATTGTGGTTGAAATTATTTTGCGGAGCAAAACTGTCCGTCGGCATATAGACACAAACTCCCACAATGAAACGGGTTCGTTATCCACCAATGCTATAACAATATTTGACATATGCGCTCCGCTATTATAAAATATTCGTCTGTGTACTTTGGTTCATAACCTTTTCTAAAAACACCCCTGAGTTTCGAAATTCTCACGGTATTCCCGACACTGAATTTAAAAGGAAAACTTTTGAAAGTTCTGATAAAGGGCTCCACCACACTAACCTTAGTCTCGTTTGATGTTGAAAAATGTTTGATTTTGCACTGTCTCAATACTTGTTGAAACTCTGTGCCTTTGTCCATTTGAATTCTTGCTGGCACCCTGCCCTGGCTCAGGATATTTTTTAAAAGCATTTGTGACAACCCCCCCTGATTTGTTTTTAAGACACCTGACCCACGCAAATTTAGAAAAAATACATCAATACATGTTAACAAGTATCGCACAGTCTTTTTCCACAGAATATTCACTCATTGACTAGATCAATCTGGAACTGTCTTCTTTATTCAGTGGTGTGACTGGAGAACTACGCAAAGGGTGTTTAGTGAAGTTGACAAACCTATGAAAAGAGACAGAATCATCTCTGCTTTTGAAAGTATTAGAAAATGCCTTGTTTTTGATTATATCGACTGGCCCGCAAACTGGTCTCCTTCCTGCCATGTGTAGACTGAAAATCATCAGACATGTCGACTACTAATAACAAGTGGTAGGTTGTATGTATGTATATGTACGTACTCTTCTACATAAATACAGCAATTAAAAAAATAATGAAGCCAAGAACCAGGTGTGGACGGGCCTGTGGCACTCGAGCCATTGTACACCTGACAGATACATACATACATACATACATACATACATACATCAAATTAAAGACATTCTTGGTGAGAAGTCATACTTTAAAAGACCTTATTAAAAAATAAATGTTTGTCTCAACTTACCTCGTTGCTTTACATTCTGTGTATTGCATCTAAACGGCGCTGTATAGCTGCTGCATTTGGCCCTTTGTTGTTGGGTAGGCCAGGGTCCGGTTCATCCCTCTGTAGCTCCTGGAGCACAGGCTCACCCCGTTGGTTTGCCACCATTGCGATCTTGGTTTTGGCACAGTGGTGCCAAAACCAAATTAGTTAAATGTGTTTTTGTTGTGCCTCTCTGATGTTAAACATTATGCGCAAACCAGTGACAAAATGTGTTTTTTTTCATAAATAAAGCTCAGTAAGTTGAGTGCAAAAAATATTTTTACACATTTGGCGAGTTTCCGTATTTTGTATTTTGGCACTGCCAAATGACAGACTTTGGAGGACGGCCCGCACATTTTCACGACGGGTCTAGAGTTTGCGTATGGTCCGCACATTCTCACGTCACGTTGTTTTTATACATCCCGGCATGTGCGTGATATGCAACATTTTAGTACGTGCGCACCGTTTATACATGAGGCCCCAGCTCTTCACTCTCCCCTCCACTTACATCCTGGAAGGGGCCTGGGAGTATGCCTATCCAGTCTACATGTGTTTTGTGGACTTGGAGAAGGTGTATGACCGGGTCCCCCGGGAGATACTGTGGGGGGTGCTTTGGGAGTATGGGGTGAGGAGGGCACTTCTTAGGGCCATCCAATCTCTGTATGCCCAAAGCGAGAGCTGTGTTCGGGTCTTCAGCAGTATCTCAGACGAGTTTTCGATGGGGGTTGGGTCCACCAGGGCTGCACTTTGTCACCAACCCTGTTCGTGATATTCATGGACAGGATATCGAGGCGTAGTTGGGGGGAGAAGGGTTTGCAGTTCGGTGTGCTGAGGATCTCATCGCTGTTTTTTTGCAGATGATATGGTCATGTTGGCATCATCGGTCTGCGACCTCCAGCACGCACTGGATCGGTTCGCAGCTGAGTGTGAAGCGGCTGGGATTAGGATAAGCACCTCTAAATGTGAGGCCTTGGTTCTCAACAGGAAACCGATGAATTGCCTACTCCGGGTAGGGAATGAGTCCTTACCCCAAGTGAAGGAGTTCAAGTACCTCGGGGTCTTGTTCGCGAATGAGGGGACTATGAATTGTGAGATTTGCCAGAGAAATTGAGCAGCGGGGGCAGTATTGCATTCACTTTACGGTGCCGTTGTGACGAAAAGAGAGCTGAGCCGGAAGGCAAAACCGACAACAAATACTACATTTCAGGTAGTATGAAAAGAAATCGTTGAATGCATACTAAATTAGCCATGCATTTCGCAAGTCATTTTAAATGCTGGTTAACAGCATTGGAGCTCTTTTGGAGCTCTTTTGTCAAACCAAGACTTTGTTATATTAACATGCTCAGATTCAGATATACTCAAATTTGTCCACCATTTTAGGTTGATGTAAATCAGCATGAGAATCCATGGAAGCAATCATAGTAAAAAGGTTCAAAGTGATATTAAGTTGTCTCAGAGAAGCATTAACTAAAGCACTTTTATTGGAAATATGTTTTAAGTACACCAATTTAAGGTGTTGCCCATTCTAGGAGATTCCAAAAAGTCCTTAGTTCATGTCAACCATGGGCATGTGCTTGTTTGTTTCCTCTGATAATCAAATGAAGAAGCACTTCCACCCCAACAGATATGTGTTTGAGGCTTTGGAACGCTGAATAAACTGGAAAAGGAAGAAACTTAGATTTGACTCTTCCTATATTGTTAGTTTCAGTCAAAAAGTTTTAAACTGACTCAAAGCCCAGCATCTTTGCTGACACCAACATCAAAACAGAAGTGAGTGTCAGAAACAACCTTATATACAGCTTTGTCAGCCACAGACAAAGCCTCCTATTGGATGATTGCAACCTTCAGTAATCAGGCTGTCATCTGTGTCAGCTGTAGCTCCACCTGTCTCCACTTTGCAAGTAATATGCATGACATCTGGTGAATACCACATCTTATAGATGACTATAAATCACTTTAAATCAATCTCATATAATAGAACAGAAAAATAAATGTACATAACTTTCTAAAGAAATATGTAGAGTCCATGTGGCACTAATGTTTCTTTCATGTATCCAAAACACTTCCTGTTTAAAAGGCCAAAAAAAACACCTCACTTTGAAACACCAATTGTTGTGATTAAATCTGCATAATACTGTTTGAATAAAGAACGCGATAATCCCGTTTGTGTGCTATGCAGGTTGCACAGACAATCATCAAAGCACCACAGCTGTGGTTTTATAGAGGAGACAACAATGCCAGTGAAAATAAAACTTTAGGAACACTGTCTAGAGACAAGCATACAGCACAAGTATAATATGAACTGTAGTGAAAATTCAAAATCTTTTGATCTACATACATTCAGTGTTTGGTGGTCAACATTTAGAATTTGTGTTCAGTAAAGGGACATGTGATTGTGTTCAAAACCTATGATTACAAAGTCCTCATGTCACTAATTTCCTTTAACAGTTTGTTAACAACATTTTTGGCTGGCCCGGGCCACAATGGAAATAAGTTATGATAACTTTTAATCCTGTTTCATACTGTGTCAAACATCATTAGTTTGTTATTTACAGTTTAATGTATTCCCTTTTATTTTATCCTTTGTCTTCGCATGATCTGCATATTCTCAATTTTGCTTTGGTTTTGTGTTTTTTACTCTCTGTATTGTGTGTATGGAAGTGTATATTTTTATGACAGAATAAAACCAAACTAACCATATTGCTGCCATTTAAAGTTCATAGTCACTGAGCAAGTTCATTTTCTTGCATTGAGCAATGTTTGTATTATATGTAGGAAATATTCTATATTCTTTGGGCTCTAAATAGGTTCTATATCCAAGAAGACCATATATGGAAGAAACAGGAAGTGTGTCAGGTGCCTCAGCTGCTGATTGCTAATTGGGAAGCACACCTCTGGCAGGGGAAGTCAGGTCTATAAAGTGAAGTGTGTCAGTTGCTCTCTGTTTGCCCTGAGAGAGGTCAGTAGAGCTGACACAGCAAGATTGGCCAAAACACCTGCTGCCTTGGGGTTTGAGGATTTGGAGAAATGTTATTTTCTCCACAAGTTTAACACTAGGGAGAATAAGTACGACAAGGGCCCATACCCCGACCCCGTACTACTGCGAGAGAAATTCTTTCATGCAGTGGTATGACATAGTCCGTGATGAAGCTTTTGATTTTCAAGCTGAAATCCCTCACTACTGCGTTAATGACGTGGAAGTGTTGCGCACTGCTTGCACGATTTATCGTGCAACATTTCTCGGATGTACACAGCTTAACCCGTTTGCATTTACCACTCTAGCATCCAGCTGTATGGGTGTATTTAAAACACTGTTTCTGCTTCAAGACACTGTAGCCCTCACGTATGATGGTGCATACAGCAAGCAGAATAAGACATATTCAGATGTGTCTATGCAGTAGTTTGAATACTTGGCACATACAGAAAACATTGAGATCCAACATGCACTCAATTGTGGAGAACAGCAATTTGGGCCATACTGTGTGGATGGGTACAATCCAGCTATAAACACCTGCTATGAGTTTGCAGGATGTTTTTTTCACGGACGTGTCAAATGCCATGTACAGGCTGATATATAAATCCTATTACCAAGGTCTCCTACGGCGAGCTATATCATGCATTCAATGAAAAAATCAGCACATTGGAAACACAACATGGCCTGAGCGTTGTAGTGATGTGGGAGTGTGAATGGACATTTATTGTCAAAATCAAACCCGGCAGTCCAAAACTTTCTGGCCACCTACAAAAAAACGGAACAACTCGATCATAGGCATGCTCTCTTTGGCGGTCGTACAAATACCTTGAAACTGTAAACAGATTGTGGCATTTTCACAAGACAGACACATTGTTCAAGGACAAAACATTTCTAAAATGCAAGCAAGAGGCTTCTGACTACCCCGGGCATGTCAAAACATCTGATAAACAAAAGAAATACATTGATGACTATTTTAAAAGAGAGGGCATTACACTGGATGCCAACAAAATCTGCCACCTGGACAAACTGCAGGAATGAGTGTTGTATTGTGACACAGATAGTGTTGTTTTTACATCGCAGCCTAAGGTTGGGTTCCTCCCCTAAGTCCCTACTTAGGGGATTTGACGGATAAAATAAACAATGGTGATGTGTGTGGGCTCCCCGGGGAAGATTACATCACAGAGTTTGTGTCGGGGGGCATTACATTAAACACAACGAACACCGAGGTGGTTACTCACAAGTCGTTGGCAGGTCTAGTACACTCCTTCGTGGCCAATCAGAACACAGGGGCCAACGTGTTGACTGTATCTGAAACCATCAAACGTGATGAAAACAAGTTCCATCTCAAAAACGAGATAGATTTTAAGAAAGTCCAGAGGCCTGTACTACGAAGCAGGATTTGGCGTTAGCAAGGTAACTTCAGGGTTAACTCTGGGTTTTCCATCTTACGAAGCTGGATCACTTCTTACCGGGGTAGATCGCCATGGTAACTTATGATGAATGGCTAACCTGCTCCGGAGCAGGTTATGTTCCAGATAAGAGATCAGCTCGTATAAAAGCACCTCCTACTGACCAATCGCACAGCTCGGTGCGCAGATCGTATGGTAGTATTATGCATATATGAAGAAGTTTAAGTCATAATCCAGGCTAACACAGTTTAAACTGACAAATACAGGAATGACAGCTGGCTGTATGCTGTGGGTGTTTACTGCAATACATAACCAAACCAAAATGATTGTACCTTATGTTATTGCTTTAAGAAGTTGCGGATTAAAAATCCAGACAACATTCATGTATCAACTCAATAGGGATCAAGATAACATTTGCATGTCACCTCTCCCTATCTCAGCCATCAATACATAACCACAAACATGTACATTATGTAATCGCATTATGAAGTTGCTGATTAGAAAACCAGATGGTCAGGCATGTCTTTCTCTTTTTTGTTGAATGTACAATGAATGGCTTCATTTGTACTGTAATAAACAGGCACAACCTGTGTGTCACTATTATATTGGCTTGTTTGTTTTATGTAGACATGATCAATCATTGTTCCACTTTCTGTAGTGGGTTCTGTTACTGTCTGCATGTATCCTAAACTTGCCATGAAAGTTGACATTGACAATGACTTCAGCTCGTTGTGGTTGAAGTCTCCTAAAATTACAATATTCAATAACAGTTTGGTTATTTGGTACACTTGCAGGTAGCCAAGTTTCTGTGACTGCTATATAACTGACACTATATGGCTGGACTGAAACTCTTAAGTCAGGCAATTGTTCACGTAAACTTTGCACATTGACTAGGAATGCTGTGAATAATTGACTGTTTGCTAGCGTATTAGCAGAGGATACAAACTTTGGCATTTGTATAATGGAACAGTGGATGTTGTCTTTGCAGTAAATTGCTTTCTATGCAAAATCTTGGAGGGTTAACCCAGTTAGTCTTTTGACACGGCTTAAAGCAACATATGCCTGACCTGCAGCAAAAATCTTCTTAAGCAAAACTACAGCTTCCTCAACAGTTAAACCCTGCACTTTGTGTACTGTGCAAGCTCATGCTAATTTTAATGGGAATTGCCTACGAGTTCCTCCCTTACTGCTAACCCTGTCTGTTTCCATATAAACTGGAGTAGCAAACCTATTTTTACTAGGTAATTGTCTACACTCCCTTCTTTTTCTTCCTACGTTTTCCTCATCAAAGTGCACTAACACAGTGCTGGCAACGGTATTATTAACATTTGTGACAAGGTCAACTACAACCCCACAAACTCCATTAACCAATCCATCAGACACATCGATGTTCTTCACCAACATCACACGTGCACCCTCTCCTAACATACATTTTTGGGGTAAACAAGAATTGTACACCTTTTGAGAAATGCCCCCTTTTCAGCTCTAGACATCCTTGATTTATTTTTCTCAAAGTCCTGAGCCTCTAGACAAATGAAGTCTGGGCAGCACACATTCAACTGTTTGACATTGTGCTCATCCACTTGTGCATTTGTGGGAAAAATATGCAATGCAGAAGAGCCTTCCCCAGTTTACATTTTTTCAGCAAGTCAACATCACTAGCTTGAAGTAATGTGCCCTTAGCAGGTGTACGCAACCTGTTGAGAAGTTCTGCGAAGGTAGAATTTTGCTGACGAACAATAGTTGTCAATTCAACAACAGCAAAATTGCCATTCCACAAATCAATTGGAGTATTCCCCAAATACAATGGCTTTCCCCTTACTGGGCTCAGTTGGATGAAGTCTACTACTGCTATTATGCATACCTTACCAAAAGGTGAATGGTCACCAGTCTGCTTAATCTGTCTAAGTCTACCATGAACATAAGCCAGCAAGTTATGGTCTACCATCGAAATCTCGTCAATTACCAATATCTGCAAATCAGATAAAGAAGCATGTATGGTATTGACTTTTTCCTCCCCTAAATGCGTGTATAGTAGTTTGACATCTATTCCTAGAGAAAGTGCTGTGGATCGTGCCAGCTCCTAAATTAAATGCAGCAATCCCAGTTGGAGCAGTCAACATCATAGTGACTCTGTCTGGCGCACTTGCTACTTGTGACAGCAACCTAGTTGCTTCATAGTGAATAGCCCTAATCAGATGTGATTTGCCTGTCCCAACACCTCCTGTAATAAATACACGGAAAGGTTCTGGCTTCTGGCCACTAACTTTTTGAAGGCACCACTGTCTAACTTGATAAAAAAACATCCCTTTGCTTGTCATTGAGAGATCGGAGTAGATTTAGTGCATCAGATCTGGGCATAACATTAACATGTGCCTCATACTGATTGAACTTATCAATACTCACGGCCAAGACTGGAATAACATCAACATGTTCATCATCCACTTTTGGTTGCTCTCAAATTTCCTGTTCACATTCCAACTGCTCTAGCTGTTGCTCAAGGGCACATTTCACACCATGCATCTTCAAGACCACTTGTTCTATTGAATACATTCTCAGCATGAACAATGTCTTTGCCTTCCTTTTCATACTTTTGCCTGTTGACATCAACTACAGCCTTAACATTTTGAACAATGCCATTAAATTTACACTGACCATTATGATAATATTGTTCAAAAGTTTCATAGGCTGTTGGTTTCAAGTCAACATCCAAACAATAAGGTAGGAAAAGTTGCAAAATGCTTTGGAAGTATTTGTCAGAGTCTGGTTTGAAGCGTGCCTATTGCACAACTGCTGGCTGTGTCCTTGTTCTCTTCCTAACAAAACCTAAATCTTTCCCCAATTTTATTTGTGCTGTCGCCTTCTGTCTTGGCTAAAGCTCGATATTCTGACACAAATGTAGCTAAACACATCTCATAGAAGATGTTCTCCTCTGGCCTGGCTATAACGATCAACATGACTGGTCATCCACATATTCTGCTCACTGAGGTCCTTTGTCTGTGCTTTCTGCTGAAGTACCTTCAGAGGCAAACTCAAACGCGCAGAATGTTCTCCTGTAGGTATAAACATAACCTTACGAGAACATTCCTTGCATATTTGTTACCCTATATACTGCCTCTTGTGTGCACACACATCGCAGTTGTGTAAATACACACTGCCCAACTTTTTCAAAGTGGCTTTGGCATCTGTATTACCTTGCTTAGCCTCATTCTGAGCATTACTTAACAATAATCCCATCTGACGTTCAGCTTTGGATATGTACAAAATAATGTATGTCCATGTTTGCATTCCAAGCCTTAAGCAGATCTTTGTTGTATGGATTTACCAACACATCGTTAACTTGACGTTTCAACACAACTTCAGATACGCATTCATATGCTGATTCAAACTTTTTGGTCAATACCTAAACTGTCAAACAACTGACACCGAAGTAAAGGCAGATTTTTCATCTGTTAATGCCCATTTAACTGAAGGCATTATTTTACTAGCCTGTTCTTTGGTCAATTTATCTGTCAATTTATCATGTTTTACAGAACAAGAACATGTATCGTCTGTACAATCACAAATTTTCCCTGCAACATCTGCATTACTGACTCTGGGAATAAATGTGCGCTCACTAGGTGGTCTCGGGAAATTGAATCGGCATACCATATTCTTCTTCCTGCACGTCTTTGAATGTCTCCTGCTATGCATTTGTACAGTTGAGACTATTTCAAGAAGTTCCTCATCATCATGTGGTAGTTCACATGTGATATATTTGTCCACAAATGTAAATACATCCTCATCACTCTATCAACTTGAGGGCTGTTTTCTATCCAGAAAATTGCGTGAATGTGAGGACTCCCTCTCTGCTGAAACTCAACACGATAGAAATAATCTACCTCTTTCCCGATTGGTTGACTAGGTGACAATATGACATCCTTCAAAAAGGTATGCCATCTATAGTCAAACATGCGAGCAGCAGTAACAGGGTTGCGTCGCAAAAGATCACATTTGGCTGCCCAGTCTAAATCTTCAGGATTCTCACTTCTACCCTCTTGATGCAACATACAACTTAACAAATTCCCCCATCTTAGCTGATGAAAAAGAACAGAAGAAAGTAGGCAGACAAATCTGTCTTACCATTGCAATCAAATCCTTTTGGATCCCAGACCAAAAAGCAGGGGTGCCTCAAATTGGCTTCATAAACCTATATCCCTCATCATTCTGAAATAATCGTTGCAAAGACTGGTTGTTATTCAGCATGTCAGCTGAGATTTTAGATGTATTATGCCCCTCGTGTAAAGCTATTGAAATGTTGGATGAAACCTGATCCACTTTACTCATGTATTGGGCGTAGAAAATATATTCAAAATTTGTAGCAAACCTGCCATCAGCATTCAAGATGCGATTATTAACATAGTGTGACAAAGTCAATCTATTGTTACGGAAGTCATGATATGTTGGACTTCCCACTGGGAAACTTTTTGCCTCATTCGTTTTATCTTGGAGGACTTGGAACAGGGTTGTTACCCTCAGCAGGTGCAACATTTAAATTGTTGTCAAAGTGATCTAATATCTCCTGCCCTAAGTCTATTGGCTGAAGGCATGTATCCATGAACATGCCATGTGATTGGCGATCATGTAAATTGTCTGCTTCAGCACTTGCCTCCCCTTCAGCATCCACATGCATAGCTTCATCATTGTCTTGTTCAAAAGACAATTGTGCACCTTTTAGGCAAGGCCAACATCTTCATAAAAGGAATTTGTAATGCAATCAAATGCTGTTCTAAACAATTAGGACAACTCAGCTCTGGAGGAATCGGATACAAATGCAAGTTATTAACAATGCTCTCTGCTGGCATTTCACCTCGACGCAACTTAACATTGCAACAATGACAGATCCATAACTGACCTCTTCATGATTCTAACCACTTGCAAGGTACCTCACAATTAGTACACTTGTGCAAATCTTCTGTAATACAATCATTGGCTACTGAAGAACTCTCCTTCTGCTGCAAGTAAATATTCTTGATACAAATTTGTACTTGGTGCTTGAAAAAAAAAACCTATGACAAACGCCACATACATATTCCGGACCACTTCTTACCTTTTCCTGAAACTGTCAACACAAAGTCAAAGCTTTTCTTTCTCTTTGATTTCAAATCTATTTCTGCCTATTGGCTGTTTTCAGTGACAATTTGTGTTGCTCATCTACAGCATATTTATTAATGCTGGCTTTATGAAGAGACAACCTGTGCTCCTCATTAATAGCATTTGTGGACACTTGCTTTACATTTAGCCAATTTATGCTTCTCATTTACAGCATATTTCTGCTTACTGTTCTCCCTCAATTTCAAACTGTATGCTTCATCATAATCTTTTACCTGATGCACTTTGTTAGATGCATCACGTTTATATTGCGTCTTTATAGTCAAATGTTTCTTTGCAATAATATACTGTGAATCCTGGTCATAAGTAGATGTCTTTTTTTCTGAATGAAAACTATTTCTGTCTGTGGTCCCTTAGTCAGACATACTGCTAAAGCTGCAACAAGAGTCCAAATGTCTCCTTTTCCTTATGTGTCATCGCATTCATCTGAATCAGCAACATGATTCCGTTTTGATGACATTCCACTGCCCTGAACAGCAACTGAATCTTCAGATTCACTCAGGTCAATCATTTCAATACAACTGCTTCTATCACTCCTGGTTTGCTTTGTATTTGTGAGGGCTGTGGTTTAGGACCCAGAAGCAGACACAGACACAGCTGGATGGTGGTTGAAAGTCAGGTGGATTTATTATAATAATGGTGGTGAGGGCGCTGGAGAAGGCAGGGGACAGGCAGGCTGCTGGAGGAGTGGAATGAGCTGAGGCAGCGTGAGGATGGCTCAATGGGAGGCTGGCATTGGAATCCAGATCACAGGAGAACACAATGTTAAAATACAAGAAGCACTAGGAAATAACACAAGAATTACTCTGGTAACTATAATACAGAGCGGCCGAGAGAATACCAACTGGTAGGCAGAACAATCTGGCAAGGACTGGCAGGAAAACTGGTGTTCTTGTACTGTGGGTTGATTAGGTTGATTGTTGACTGGTGGAGAGTGAGACCAGGTGCCTGATGATGAAGCCGCGCCCCTGCCACACCCACACACACAGACAGACAGGGGAGGGGGAGACACAGGGGAAACAGAACACAGGAAAACTACTGAAGTCACGGCCAGAGCCGTGACAGTATTGAGCTGTTCTTGAATCGTACACAGATTATAGCAACTTGAATGGTGTTTTACACACACAACTGATTCATTATGATTATGATGCAGTAAATAAATTCCCTGCTCATAAACTTGCTTGCCCATACATCTGTATTTCAAATACTTGCCACTAGAGTGTGTGTATATATCTACACCCAGAAGGTTTGCTGCAGCCTGGATTTCCACCTCAGTTGCCCAAGCTACCAACAAAATTAATTCTGGACTTGTTGATATAATCTGTCAACGAGCTGTAGTCCCTTCTTATCAAACTACCAAACAACAATTTGTTTTCCTCCATGTGCTTCACGATAGCAAGCCTAAACCTGCGATGGGGTTTCCGGTTGCCACACACCACTTGTGACGGAGCCCTTGTCGTATATTCAGTGATGCCGAGTTTTGTTGTGTCTTCAGTTGATGATGTTTGAAGAAAAGCTCCGCCGACACTGGCTTAGTTGTATAACAAGTTTATTACAATAAGTTCAGTATCGTAATCAAGTAACACGTTACTTGGAGAGCCTCCAGCCGAATAATGAGACTCCGCCGAACCTACACCAAACCACTCCTTATAAAGGTGGCTTATTACATAAGTTGTTTTGGTCAAAAACTTAGTTCTTCCATATGTTTCACATCAGGACCCTCTTGTGGGTTGCACCACATACCATTCTTCACCTCTGACCCAGGGTCTCTCTGTCTTTGCTGGTCTAACGTCTGGTGTACGTTATTTTGACAGCGGCGCCATCATTTGTTTACATATTCTGCTATGCTGCTTTTAACAAAATATACCTCATATTCCCCCCTTCGGGACTAGTCAGAGTCCCGAAAAACAGAATATGAACTGACATGTTTACAATGTGACCAAAAATGATAATCCCTTCAAACATAATCTTAACAATACAGCAAGTTTTAATGGAGTGTGAAAGCGAAAAACCTGTCTGGCAGCTATCTTTCCTGAAGTGTCCCTCAAACAATCTAGACTAAATTCTTTCACGGCCCCTCTGCCTAGGCGGCCACATTAGTACTCCAACCCAATTAAAAGAGGAATTTTACACAGTCCATATAATGATATAATGTTAAGCAAATACATATGGAAACCTCAGCAAATAAAGTCAAAACAATGTCCACCTTCAGGCTGGTCGACCCATCGTACCTTCCAATGGACCTGTCCCTGCCTAATCCCAATGTCCCTTAATGACCGAAAAAGAAAGAAAAACTGAGGTCCCAACATATTAGCCTCATAATGAATCGAATTGTACATGATAAATTGTACAGTTTACCATACAAAAATAACATCTCTTACATGCAATACATATA
>CAKALG010016843.1:0-11438 GCA_916700815.1 Helicolenus hilgendorfi
ATTAATTGTCCCATAACTACACCAGTGAGACAGCATACACAAAGCACAGCCATGAAACTGGCTCAACGAAATGAATAGAGTCAGTATGAATGTTATTAATCACATGCTTTTCCTGCTAGGGCAAATGAAAATGTCTTGTCTCCTGTGGAAAAGGTTTATGTGGATATAAAATTGAAATACAAAGTGATTTTGTTAGTGTCAAAGTTCATGATGAATCATTTTGCTTCTGTTTGACTTTTAATGTGAGAGCTAAAATCTATAATTTAATTTCCGACAGATTTTTGTAGTGCAAGAAATAATGTAAAAAGTTAGCTGGGGTGAATTCTTTTGTTATTCACTCTATTGTATATATGATGGCAAGACCAAATGGAAGATGTAGCTGAATGATTTGGGTCGGTATGTTTGTATGTGTGTGTGCTCTCACTCACATGTGTGAAGTGGGTGTGGACACGGCACGGGAACTAATGGTGACTTATTAACATCATAATTCAGCCAGGCAGGACAACTAATCACTGAGACCTCAGATAGACCAGCCACAGGGGGTGATGGATGAAGCCTGTGTGTTTGTGTGTGCGCGTGTCTGCATGTGTGTGTGTTTCTGTGAGCGTTGGTGATAGATGGGTTGTGTGGGGGTCCTTTCACACTGAGATGTCTCCCAATCAGTCTTAATGATTAGGCGCCATTGACGAGGTGCATCGATGAGAATGGGATTGTGGGTGTAGGGCGTGGCAACAAAACTCTCCGAAACAGGAAATACACCCAACCGATATCCTCCTGTCTACTTCAGGATTTGAAGAAGGTATATTTAAGACTAAACAGCAAATCACTATGTCTCTGCCTGCTTGTGTGTGTGTGTTTGCACGTGTGCTACTGATTAGTATTTCTGTGTTTTTATGTGGTGGGTCTGCTGCCTGGCTTTAGCTCATGGAGGGCTGGGCTGAAGCCGTTTATCACCAGGAACTCTATAGAGAGGAGTGTGTGGAAGTCCCTTCTTCTGTCTTCTTCTCCTTCGTCTGTGTCTCCATCCATCTCTCGGCCTCCTCCCTCGACGGTGGCACTCATCCGTCTCTGGCCCAGTCAGGGCTGTTTACACTCATTTAGCTCCAACTGAGGTGCAGCCAGGGCCGGCTTTGAGGTATTTATAGGCAGCAGGTGAATAAGAGAGTAAACAGGAAGCAAGGGAGTAAGAAATACAAAAAAAAGAAAATTGTGTTGACATCATTTGGGGAGTTTATTTTTAGAGGACTGGCAAAAACAACAGGTTCATTTTGGAGTCAAAAACATTGGCAGTGACCAAGAGCTGCAGATAGTAAGGGTTGAAACAAATCTGTTCATTTATGTATCGCAATTTTGGGTGGGTACGACCTGCAACCTCACATGTTAAATACAACGTGGTAAACACTACACATACAGTACAGTATGGAAAAACTTTGGGTTTCACACATTGCCAGGAATAGCAGAGCTAGACATCACGGCTAACGCTGCACGCTAACTCTGTCATGGACAGGAAAAGTTATCGCATTGCAGTAACGTGTGGTCAAGCCAGTCGTCACTTGCATCTCCGTGGTCCAATCGGCCGACGCTACAACTGTAGAGCACCCATATACTGACATTTATGTTAAATACAATCAAATGGCCCCGATGGAATGTGGGCCATGTATGTATAAAGAGAACGGAGATGACGGGAGAGCTAGCGACGGACTCGACGAAGTTAGTGGACGTATACACGTGTGACTACGTCCGGTTTTCAATATAAGGTGTTAACAATAGGAACTCTATGTAGAAAACACACATATGGATATAAGATTAATGGTTTCTATTCACCAGAAGTATAAAACATTACATGTCCCCTATAAATTAAAAGAAAAAAACACTCATTTGTGAGGGTGATTTTTTTCCCATGGTCTAGCGTTAAAAAAGTTAACAAAAATCGCAAAAAAACATAATATTAAATCGCAATACATATCGAATCGGCACCCAAGTATTGAATCGGGAGATAGGTGATTTGTCCCAGCACTAGCAGATAGGCGAGAATGAGATTTCCATGATTGCTTTTGCTCTCTTAAGCTTGCAGTTATTGTAACCAGTGTAAGCAATGAAATTACACTGCAGAGATGATTTAGCACATGTCGGATAGGAGTTATTCTTAATATGGACATTTCCCCACCCTTCCTCTTTCTCTCTCTGCGTCCCTTGGCAAGCAGCGGGGGCCAGCGGAACTGAGGAAGAGACAAACTGAATTAGTGTTCTTTTCATCATCCGTGACCAGCGAGCCGTCTGATAACCCTGATCTCATTATGAACGCTAATTGTTAAGTTGCCCCTCCTCTCATCCTTTCTTCCTCGCCATACACGCATTTAGGACTAAAGGCCCATCTCGGTGAGAGGAAGCTTCTCTCTCTCTCTTTCTGTGCGTGTCTAAGTATTTACTTCCTGCCTGCTAATGGCACCAACTTCAGGGAGAGGTCCAATATCCACTTTTAGCATAATCATCCTGAGCATGGGCAGCAACATGAGAGATTTATGGTCTGCTGAATGCAGTCTGGCAAATCTTCCAGCGTTCACATCTCAACCTCTTAGCTGTCTGTTTTCCCCAACCATCTCCATCCTGCCTCTCCTTCCTTTCTCTCTTTCCACTCATTCTTGCAGTCACTGTGTGCATATTTGTGTATATGTGTGTGCATATATGCAGCATTTTATTTATTGCTCTATTTGTATATATCTGTATTTTTACTAGTGAAAAATCCTTTTAATGACACTCGTTTCTTTAACATATTAACGCAATCGGTCTTTTCAAGGTTGTAGCGGGCTCAGTTTTAAAGCTAGGGTGAAGATAAATGGCATCATATGAAACTAAAAAACCTAAGGAATCCATTGGTACCAACCATGTCATACTTTTTTGTTTGTTTGTTTGTCGCATTAGAGGCTAAATAACGCTACAAAGTTACGCTTAATTTTGGCGAGTAAACACTGTCATGGCCATTTTCAAAAGGGTCCCTTGACCTCTGACCTCAAGATATGTGAATGAAAATGAGTTCTATGGGTACCCACGAGTCTACCCTTTACAGACATGTCCATTTTATGATAATCACATGCAGTTTGAGGCAAGTCATAGTCAAGTCAGCACACTGACACACTGACAGCTGTTTTTGCCTGTTGGGCTGCAGTTTGCCATGTTATGATTTGAACATATTTTTTATGCTAAATGCAGTACCTCTGGACAATATTTGTCATTGTTTTGTGTTAATAAATGATTTCCAATAATAAATATATACATACATTTGCATAAAGCAAGCATATTTGTCCACTCCCATGTTGATGGGTATTAAATACTTGACAAATGTCCCTTTTAAGGTACATTTTGAACAGATCAAAAATGTGAGATTAATTTGTGATACAATATTTGAATTAATTGACGGCCCTAATTTTTACGTTGGTTTGTTCTCGTTGTAAGTCTTTCTCAAACAAGAGCAAAGTCAAATTTCCCCAAGTTTTCCTTTGTAATACTTTTTCTATAAGATAAACAACACGTCTAGTGTCCTTGGTTCAACTGGCTGAAGCCCTGAATATGGGACAAGGGAGCATCAGCCATGTTTTGATTATTGGTTTCCTCTATGTTCCTGCTGTGAGTAATGACCACGACTTTTAATGGAGGTCTTAGCAGTGTCCTGCTATTAATTAAAGCTTGATTGGAAGAATAAATTAATCTAGCTGTGGTCTGCCCGATCAATAACCCATATGAGGGCTCCATTAAGCATCAAGGGCTGAGCGCTCTGCATGTGATATGTGTGTCTTGAAGGAGTTAGGGGAGTCAAATGGGCCTCTTATATTGCAAGTGATTTTCACCTCCATTAATCATAACAACCTCATCAAGTCACGGGAGCTCTGTGTGCGTGTTTGTGTGTATGTATCCATCCAACTATGCATGTGTGTTCCATGCAGCAGTCATTTTCTTTTTGTTTGTTTTTTCTTTTCTTGAGTTCTTCGTATCGACACTGAACAGTTGGTATTTCGCACACATAAGTCAGGGCAATCTGACATTTTTCACTTGAATCAGTGAAAACCTCTGCTGCGAAACAAAGGCAAATGGCATTTGCACATAAAGTTCACTCAAATGAAATGCTAATCCAGAATCCGGAGTCGGTTTAATATGCAGGCCCAACTTTGGCATAATATTTTTGCAGAGGAGCTTCATAAAGGTGGCAAATATCGTATCGACTAGTGCTGAATTCACAAACACAAGCAAGAAGTGTTATATTTAAAGTGATATTATTTGCAGGCTTTGATGTTCTTGCAACCTCTCGGATTGAAAACACATCAATACAGACTTGTGAAGACTGTACGTGTTTGAAATATAATTGGCTTAGGTGCTCTAAAATTAATTAGACTTAAGCAATGAGAGTGCATGTAATAGGAGTAGTTTATTGCAAGATCGGTGTAGGTTAAAGCACATGCAAGTTTGCATTTTAATTGGGCATGTGTATTACAAACACTGACATCGTCAGTGCTCCACTTTTCCCTAATAATAATAATAATTACTGTTGTTATAATAATAAAAATAGTAAATGCAAATTCCCTATTTACATTTTGACTCAGTTTCAAGAAAAGACAAGTGGCTGTTTAAGCTAAATAGGAATTTATGCCCTGAGAACATTAATTTGCTTTGAAAGGTTAATCTGCTAATAGGACCATGAAATACATTATCTTCTGCATAATGTTGGCCTGAGGATGGCAAGTAGTGTCCAAAATGGAGAGGGTTCACCCTCAGTAAACTTGGTGATCCACCTATTAGATTTCGTTTTTTTGTGTGTACGAATAAACATTGTGGCCTTATTGTAGCACAAGAGGAAAGGTCAGTAGGTAAAAAAGAGTATGATTCCTCCTCTGGGGCCCATAAGCATCTACAGCAAATTTATAGAAATACACCCAAAAGTTTACAAGGTACCATGTCATGACTTGATCAAGAGAACTATTGGATTGATTGGATAATATTTAGTGAACGCATTCAGACAATAAATCGCATTGACTTGATTTCTGATTGGTGATCTGATCTCCCAACGGCAGTTCGACATTTTTGGATAAAAGTGAAATGTCTCAAAACATATTGGATGTATTGTGCCGTGACACCGTCGGCACAGGTTGCTGATGTAGGCTACTTTTTAATTGTCCAGAATGTGTCATAATGACAAATGCTGGTTCAGCCGCTTGGAATAAAATCAAACTAGTGTAAGCTCGTACACCAGACCGGACCGGCCAAACCAGAAATCGACCCAGCTCCAGTCAGAGCGGGGCTAAAACTGGATAACTGCATGCTTTATGTGCTCTATGTATAGTAGGACAGGTAAACATAATAGATACACTATGGAAATATTTGATATGTGGACAGAGACAAAGTAAAATTTACATTCAGTCAGTCCTTTGTATCAGTCATGCATTTTGAGTAGCTTCCAGGCTGCAGTGAAACAAAGATAGAAGCATAAATGATTCTCAGTTTCTGCAGTCTCTCCCTGAGTAAGCACTGAATTTTCATTCAGCTTTAATACAGAATGTCTGATCATTTTCACAGAAACTGATATTTTCTGTTGTACAGATTTATTCCATATACCTCTTGACTCTCTTGACTTTTCACCGTAGATCATTCTAAGCTGGTTCATATTGAAAGTGTAAGTTCCCCTGCTGCCTCGCAAATGTGAGTTAACTGAACTTGAGAAAACAAGAGAACAATAAACTTGGATATTAATGTGAATAAAATCTTCAGTATCACTGACAAACATTACCGACAGATTTACTTTGCATTTCCATTTTGGTGTAGTGTAAGGCGGTAGGGACTGAATGAAATACTAACTTTCATCGTGATTAGCATTTTTCTAATTATTGTGAAAAGACACAACCATGACTTATCTGAATATGTATTGAAGACACAGCAAATGTCCATCATGTATGTCTTCTTTAAACTACAAAAAAGACGGGTCTCTGGATAGGTTAACTCTCAAACAATGCATTCTGGTAAGTCCGGGGGAACCGGAAATCTTACAATTAACTTCCATAAACTGAAAACTCACTGTGAAAGGGTTAAAGTTGCAAGACGAAAAACATCACAAGGTAGCCGAGCCTTAAAGCATACCGTGCTTTATGGTCTATTTGACTCTAAATGGGACCATCATTTACTAAACGAACATCATTCTGTGAAGAAGACTTAAAACTAGCGATTGAGACCATAAACTCATGTTTACAATGTTTACTGAGGTAATAAATCAAGTGAGAAGTAGAGTCATTTTCTCATAGACTTCTATACAATCAGACTTCTTTTTGCAACCAGAGGAGTCGCCCTCTGCTGGCTATTAGAAATAATGCAGGTTTAAGGCACTTCAGCATTGGCTTCACTTTTCAGACCCTTTTCTAGCCCATAGACTAACAGGCATGCACATATTGCGCGGGCGGCCGGGCTATGTCAACAAAGCAGGTAGAGGCTCAGATTACAACCCACTCCTCTATATCTTTACATTGCAAACAGTTGTTGTATTAGCTATATTAATGCTCTAGATATCATATATATATATATATAGAGCACCTTTTAATGAAAAAAAAAAAGATTAATTGATTCCACTGTGTTCTTCCTGTATGATGTTTTACAGTGTACACTCCCCTCACCCCCACACAGACAGCACACACCATGTAGGTCTCATTTGGATATGCATTGGGCTGTTTCAGCATGAGAGCTCACACAGATTGGGACTAGTCATACGCACAAAAGTACAAACCCCAAGCAAACAGCAGTAGGAGCTTGTGAATGCACCCTTTCTTATGAAGTGCTGCAGTGCTTGTTAGTCTGGTAAATTGTTTTTTTTTTTTTTACCTCTCTTGCTAATGATTCATTTGTTGTTGGAGATGTTTCCCTTGCAGCCCGAAAAGACTGATAATCAAAATGCCTGCTCTAATTTCATTACAGCATTTTAAATACGCCTCGCACTGTTTCCTGGTGCAAATAAAGAGGTCCCTCTCTCCCCATTCTTCCCCGTCGCTCCGCATTGAATTCCATTTCAGAATAAAGAAACCAATAAACCAGAGTCCATCTTGGGCCATGCATAAATGAATTTCTAACATAAAGATGTCAAAAAAAACTATTCCCCCTCTACTGTTTCCCATTTTGCTTTCCATTTGACTCGCTCTTTTTGTATTGTGTGTGTGCATGTGTGTAAAAGCGTGTCTATGTGAACATGTACCCTATTGTGTGGCATGCCACGGTTTAATGGAAAACCTTGCTTGGTTTCCTCTACCTCATTATTTGATAGACCAGATGAGAAATAGATTTATGATTCCGATTAATAACGTTAGCCAGAGTTCATTGTTTCCGCCAGTCAGCCGAACAACTTCATATCAGTCCCACTAATGCGTTTGAAACACCAGTGCTGTGTGTTTAATAATATCGCTGTTAGAAAAGCCATTCGTTCTCATTTGAGCAGCAAGACTCATTTGGTTGGAGTAGCTCTCCACCTCACCAATCCTGCAGAGACTATAGGGAATACCGGGCAAATGAAGGATAGAAATAGCAATATTTCTGCTATCTCGCTGTGCAGCTCTCTTAAGAGCCTGTGTTGTAATATAGGAATAAAATATATTGAAAGAATATATTGAAGACTTTACGGAAAACAGATTAAAACAAATCTTACACCCAGTGTGCACATTTTATCCATGTGTTCCAACTTCTTAGTAATATGTGTGCATTTGTGACTTTAGATAATGTATTTAGTTTCTCATTTGCACAGTCAGAGCTATATATTACGTCTGACTGTAGTTAGCCCAAAGTTTTTCTTCTTGAGGTCACATGCTTTGGGAGACGGTGGGCCCCGGCTACAGCTGTGAACAGGGGTGCACGCTAACAATAAATGAATGTGGCAGCAAAGGAGCTAATCGGCCAAACAGTGCTGGTCACAACGGGACACCAGCAACCCTTAATCATCGAGCTGCAGCAAATTAATTACCACAATCATCTACCTACGGCAAATTAATTATCACAATCAATCACCACAAATTAAACTGGGCCTTAAAATAGCCCCCGCGGTCAACTGGCAATCAGCACCTCTGGCCCGCACCCAGGACGGGTCGAACACATGCAAGCAAAATATGGCTACGCACCTCGGAAGACAAACATGGAAGGATTTATACAAAGTACGCATTTACATATGCATGCATATACCAAATCATAAACACACACCTACAGATCAAATAGGAAGAGAAGGACATGAGAGTTATTTAACGGCAAATGTCATGTAGACAGCCCACTTAATTAAAACTGCAGAGCTAAAAGAGGGAGAGGGGAGAAAGGCGTGGGGGTGGATTAAGGAAGGAGATTGGAAAAACAATGTTGAACTGAGAAAATGGAATAAGAGAAAAAGGGAACACAGGGAGTATACTGGCACTAGGTCAACTTGAATGACCCCCGCCTCCTGGAAAGCAGTGAAGCTGAGCGAAAATCTCAAAATGAAAAACAATTTCTCATAATTAATTTGTAACACCTTTCATTAGTACAATTTAGCAGATGAGACATGTTGTGTCAGTACGGGGTTTCAGAGCTCTATATGTGGTGTTTGTGTGGGAGTGAAACCTGAAGGGAAAACTGTTTTATGGGACTAACTGTGAAATATGTGTTAATGACAAGCTGTTTTTTCTGCCTCCAACTGTCTTTGGTACAACAAGCCAATGAGGGTTTTTGTTTTTCAATGTACTGTGTATTTTGAAAAATGTATGCCCATTGTACATCTGTCTTTGAACATACCAAAACAGCTTGTTAACATTGTTAGCATTTCTCAGTAATGAGTACTTAAAGCTGAGTGGGTCAGTTGGAAGTATTGACACAGTTAATGAGCTGATTTTATTTGAGTTGATGGGATCAAAGATTCAAATGAGTTAGATTTCATTTAGTGGATAAAGATATACTCAGTGTGGCACTGGCCTATCATGGTGGTGCAGTGTTTTCCCTCCCATTGTCCCCCAACGGGATCCCCCGCCCCTCCCTGAAAGAAAGACACAAAATATTTTATTATATTTATGAGTACTCGTTTCTTTTAGCTCAGTGTGAGAGTATTTACTGTTTTGCTGCCATTTACTGTCGCGCTAGTTTCTCTACTCTCCTTTGAGCTCTTTGTCACACCGAGACTGGGGCTTTACACACCATTGGTGTAAGAAAATATCGATACACGTGATTATCGCGGTGTTATGTGTTATGTGACATTGTATCGATTCTCCAAAACACCGTATCGATTTAAAAAAAAAAAATCCGATGGCTCGTCGTCGGGCCCGGCCGCCATTCGATCTTTCGGAAGTTGTAGCGGACTCAGTTTCAAAGCTAAAGTGAAGATACTGGCATCATTCTACAAAACATAAGGAATCCATTGGTACAAACCATGTCATACTAGCTTGTCGCTAAGGAGCCTAAATAACGCTCCAAAGTTGCGCTAAATTTTGGTGAGGAAAAATTGGCATGGCCATTTTCAAAGGAGTCCCATGACCTCTGACCTCAAGATGTATGAATGAAATTGGGTTCCATGGGTACTCATGAGTCTCCCCTTTACATAAATGGCCACTTTATGATAATCACATGCAGTTTTGTTGTGTTTTCTTGTGTGTCGTGTTATTTTTGCCTATTCTAAAAATAGTGTATTTCTGGTGTGTTCTTTATACCATAACAGTTTTCCTAAAGATAGATAAAAAAAAATCTAAATATATTTCCTTGTTTACAGTATGGCAATATATTGCAATATATTGTATCATGATACGTATCATATCATCAGATTCCTGCCAAAACCCAGACCTTGATGACCCAAAACCTCCCCTCAAACAAGCGCATGTTGCGAGCGAGACTCAACTCATGTCTGTGCAGGAGACCAGAGAGAAAGACGTTTTGAAAAGTCCCCATGTGTTCAGCTCTCCGTACTTTTGTAGCTTCCAGCCGAATCTCTGTGGTTTGAAGTTAAGTTTCCCTGTTTGTGCTTTCAGATATGTGCTTTATTTTACGGTTTCGTGTTTGCTTTCAGCTGTATAGGGTTTGTGTTAAGTTACTGCTGACGCAAACCCAACATTTCCTGATTTTGCTGCTTTATAATAAAAGCTTTTATTAAAATGCCATAACAGTTTTCCTAAAATAAAATTCAAAATTAGATTGGATTAGATAAACTAGATTAGATAGAATAACAAAACTCATGAAAAAAATTGTGAAAAATAGGAAATGAAATGAGTTTATTACCGAAACCCCCCAAAGCAGTCGAACGCTGCAGTATATTTGGTTTGAAGTTGTCTCTTGTGGTGTATTTTCCACATGTTAGGAGGAAGTACACATCTGTCTCAACCTCGCCTACAGTATTACGCTGACCACATATCCTATCTGTGTATGTCCCAGGCTGGTTTACTGCAAAGCATTTTTTAATGTTTAGAAATCAACTACAGTATATAAATCCATTTCCATTTCCAATCCTTACATTATAGTAACCAGTTGCTTTCCAGGTAGGCTGTAAAAAATACCCCATTGCGCTATGTTACATCACTGGAACCATTTTCTAATGCACGGTATTGGGAGCCAGTGAACCGCGAAGCAGCACAAACAAGTAAATAGCAGCAAGCAGGCTCAATTAATGAGATCTACTCTGACAGCTCATGCTGGTAAGTGATGCGAGCAGAGATGCTTTGGGTGGAAAAAAAAAAGGATTTCAGTATTGCAGGTTGACAGCACCTCTAAAGTGCTGCTGCCGGTTAAAAACTGAATGTGAAATTCAGCGTTTTGTTCGTGGTAGGGATGAAGAGAGGCCGTCCAAATTCTGTTCAAACCTTCCTGCCTCAGAAATCTCACATTCATATTCCTCTCTCCCTACAGGATACTAGGAAATACTAAAGGAAATCATTACAGGAACGCTGTAATGCAGGCCACGTTTTGTTAATGCAGAGCTGTTTGGCTGTCTAACATATTTATATTGATTCGATACTACTCATTTTTTGACTAAATGCATACTTTGAAGTCATATAATGCATAAATGCATAAATGTAGTTTTTGGCGAGAAACTTGAATAAATCCAGTTGTTTGCAGGAGATATTTTCACAGCAATATGAATATTAGAGAGGGAGTTATCTGTTTAACTTTCTAACACTAGCTCTAAGCAGCTTATAATGCTTTTAATCATTAAAACTACTAATGCCAAGATTGTTTTTTATCAAAGCAAATATTTAAACAAGAATAAAAAAATGTATTTCCTAATTATTTAAATTGTGTGTTTTTATGCAAATAACCACTGTAGATGACAATAACAAAGTACAGCACTGAAAAACAGGGCTCCTTTGGAAGCTACGTTGTAATTTGAACACTGGAATTTACCATGCATTTCATGTTTTTTTGTGTAAAATATATCAGACACTGAATGACATCAGATCTAAAATGTTATTCCTTCATTT